>JANHGC010001891.1:480316-496354 GCA_027560395.1 Boaedon fuliginosus
AGGCCGTGAAGACCTGGTTTTGCTGGAGGGCCTGGAATTAACATCTCCCCCCCCCGGATGATTGTGAGTGTGGCTGGATTATTATTGTTTTAAATTATGAAATTATTGTTATCTGTTTTTACTGTAAGCCGCCTAGAGTTCCAACAGGGGAAATGAGGCGGGGTATAAATACAAATAAATAAATAAATAAATAAATAAATAAATAAACAATCAGATGTATTATGTATAAACCACAAAACATGTCATATTAGATCTTGACTGCAGTTTGCTTTTTCCAATATTACAATATTAAGTAGATACTGAATAGCTTTGATCAATTTGTTTCTTCTATTCTCACATTCAAATATAGCTCATGATTTTATACAAATAAATTTATATAAACAAAATGGAAGAGAACTATTGTAGAATCTCAGCTATACCTTGAAATTTATCTTACATTTGAGATGCTTCCCAGGCATGTCCATCAAAAGCTCAACGAATTTTCTTAAATGAAAGGAAACTAATTGGAGAGATTATTTCATAATGCCACCCCTTTAAAAAAAACCCCGATCTTTAACTTTCTGCTTTAACTTTGTTACTTTTTAAATTAGTTATATATTTCATTTTGTGAACTGTCTTGTAGGGCCACAAGATGGCACAAAAATGTGTTTTCAAATAACCAAGCAAGCCATGGTGTCCTAGTTCACTACCTCAGAATAGGGAGGTGTGCACAAAACGTTCCCCTTGATTGGGAAAGAGAGGCGGGGTATAAATTTAATAAATAAATAAATAATAAATAAATAATAAATAAAAAAACAGGAAATGGGCCATGTTTCCATATTGGAACAAATAGGCGTATTTGAAATAATCAGTCAGTTGAATGATTCCAACTCAAAACAAAACTCTCAGACACAGATGTTTTGTTGTTGAGCTGAGATTACTTCAAGGTTGTTTCAACATTCAATTTGAAATTACCTGAGAAAATCATGCTTTCTTTCCAGCACTGAAACAACATCTGAACAGAACAATCCATGTGGCTATTTCAAGCTTAAGATGTTTTAAATTTGAAACATCTTGCACCTCATAGATTTTGATGGTGAACAACAAGGCCCTGCTCCCATGAGGTGGATCTCTGTAATCTGAAGACTTCAGCTGTTTAGTTTTTGAAATGGCTTTAGACACCCTAGATTACCCAAGTAACATTTCAATGCTGTTGCCCTCCCCTCCTCAACTTGTTACCTTCATTTTTCCTGTTGTTGAGCTGATTGAACTGCTCTGTAAATTCTGCCAGGGATTCCTCAATAGTCTCTGTCCTGGGAACTGAAAGCGAAAAGCGGCGCTTGAACGTTTTCATCTTGTTCATTTTATTCTGTAGAGCAAGTCAACAGCAGGGTCTGATAGGAAAGAAAAGCAGAATGATGGCTCTCAGTTTATTCACAGAACTGCAATCAGAGATATAGAAAATGAAATTCTGATTTCCACTGAAATCACACTCACAGCAAATGGAATAATTCCCTCCTGCATTTCAATCAGCAGGGATTCACATATGAAAAGATGGATTCAGTTTACTGTGTTGAAACAGACACAATGGTAGCATATACCCAGAATTTGGTCTGATCATTGAAAAAAGATAAGCTTTACATCATAGTTTTCTTAAACCTTAAGTAATATTTTTTTAAATGAGACTATCCGTGACTTCTTGTAATGGGGACAAAAAGAACCACTGGAATATATTTTTAATTATAATCATTATTTTATCATTATAATCATTGTTCCTTAAATATAAATACATTGATAAGTCCTAATGGGATCTGCTAGTGTAGTTCATCAATGACTGGAGAAATATATCAGTCATTTTTGATATTTGGTAGAAGATACAGTAAGTGTGAAAAGCCACTTTTAGAAAGATCCATCAAAGCAACATGTAGTAGGACTTTCTATGCACTTTTATTTAAAAACTTGTACTCTTTGTGACCTTTCATTTACTTATTTACTTAGAAGACATATATAGCTGCCCAACTCACATAATCATGACTGCAGCATGCATGAAATAAAGCCCCCCAAAGAATATTGCAAATAAAAAAACTATAACACAAAATAAAACACATAAGCCAACATAAGAACCATATAGAGATGAGGATCACCAATCACACATTCCGTTTCTCAGAAGTTGGGCTCATTTATTATCCTGGGCCAATACCCTGGGAAAAGTCGATTTTGTAAAGCTTTTCTGAAGGCTAATAGGGTCAGGGCTATCCAAGTCTCAGGGGGGAAATCGTTTGAAAGGGCAGGCACTGCATCAGAAAAGGCTTGTCTCCCAGGTCCCATCAGATAACATTACTGCAAGATTGAGCCTGGAATATGCCCATCCCATGAGACCATGTGGAATGGGCAGAAATACTCAGGCAGACCTGCAAACATTACAGTCCTGGGCCATGACAGGCTTTGTAAGCAATAACTAGCATCTTTAATTATATATAAAGCATATTGGGAGCCAGTACATTTAAAGACTTCCAGTAATTCCTTGCCCGTCCTCATTTCTTTCAATGTAATAGCCCCTCTTTATTCAGGAATAATTACTTTTTGGATAGAAGTACTAAATGGATCCAAATTAATAAATAAACTTTTCTTGAATTTTGGTTTACAGGAAATATTTTGCAAATTGGATTGGCAACATTTTCAAACATGAATGATAATTAAGGTAGTTTAAATAAAGAAATACTGTTTTAATTTGTTGTCAGCCGCCTCGAGTTCCCGCTGACAGGGGAAATGAGGCGGGGTATAAATAAAATAAAATAAAATAAAATAAATAAATAAATAAATTTACTATTATGGTTTGTATATAAATTCTGACAAGACAGTGAACATATTAAAATTGTTGTTTGCAACTATTCACAGTCTCTTAAAGACAAGGGGGAAGGTAGATTTGCAGGTACTGTATCTTCCAGCTTTTCAGGAAAGACTAAATGCTCCACCTACTTTATACCATAAAAAATAAGTTTTAGAGTTGAGTGCTGCATCCTTCCTCTGGCTCTGCTTGGTTTTTCAAAATCCATCTTACCAATCTTTCATTTAACTCAATGTTCATAAAGCTATTAGTAAATCCGTAGGAAAAAGTCTTTCCCACATAGAAGAATAAGCACATTATATTCAGTGTTTGGGATTTATTTTGCTTTACTCTGATTCATCTAACCCAGTATTGTCAGGTTTCGATCACTATCTGAAGATGCAAGAGTAGAATTTGTTTTGCATGCAAACCAAATATACTGGCATTAATAGATCATGTTCTCAAAGAGTAAAAGATTCTTGAATTCTATCCATAGTATGTAATTAAAATACATTACCTAAGACAAGTCTGCTAAAACTTAATACAACGGCTACTTCTAGTTTTAATGTAAGAAAGATAACAAGAGTTCACTCCCTTCACCAATCTTGCCCATTTCCTCTAGTCCAAATCTGCACAGGGAACATTTTTGAATATAGATAGTTACAACAACAAATAGCTGTCCTATAAATTTCTTTGGATTTATAATTTAGTTATTAGGTAAATAAATTCTAGAAGAAATTAATCTGGCTACTAATAAATGATAAACAATTCAGCACTTTTATAATGCCCATAAAGATTGTTTGGGACTAATTTTGTAGCCTATGAAAGTTTCTTTAAGAAATTTTATTTATTCATTCATTCATTCATTCATTCATTCATTCATTCATTCATTCATTCATTCATTCATTTTATTGGATTTATATGCCACAACAATAAAAACAACAATACGGTACAAAGTTTTAAAACCCTATTAAATTTCATTTAAATCCAATAAATGATTTAAAAGTGGGAGAACAAATTTAAAATTGGGATCAAATTAAACAGATTATTAAAACTAGTGATGGGCTCATTCTAGACCAGCTCATTTAAAGAGGCAGGTCTTCAAGGCACGGTGGAAGGATCGAAGGTCGGGAATTATCCGGAGCTCCAGGGGCAGACCATTCCAGAGGTGGGCGGGTGCTCCCACAGAGAAGGCTCTCCCCCTGGGAGCCGCCAGCTGACATTATCTTGCCGAAGGTACCCTTAGGAGGCTGACTCTGTGGGACCGAACTGGGCGATGGGAGGCTGTCGGTGGCATCAGCTGGTCTCGCAAATACTCTGGTCCTAAGCCATGTAGGGCTTTAAAAGCCATTACCAGCACCTTGAACTGCACCTGGAAGCCAGCCTAAGGAGGAAATGATCGGACCACGACAGGGGTTGAATAGCTATATCCCCTATACCCAGATCATTCTTCCACTGTCCAGAGACAAAAATCAGGTTGAGTGTGTGTCCCCCACTATGAGTCGGGTCCCGAATTATTTGAGTCAGATCCATGGCTGTCATGGAGGCCATGAACTCCTGAGCCAGCTTAGATGTCTCACCAATGGAAAGCCAATTAAAGTCCCCCAGAACCATAAGCCTAGGGAACTCAATCGCCAACCCAGTTAACACATTAAGGAGCTCAGGCAGGGCTGATGATACGCAGCTGGGAGGGAGGTACGTAATCAAAACACCCCACTGAATTCCTGAACCCAGCTTCACAAGGAGGGACTCACATCTGCCTATCTAAGGAACAGTGCCCCCCCGAGGACAAAGACATTCCCTAATCACTACCGCCACTCCACCCCCTGTCCACCCTGAGCTCTCGGCTGGTGGAGCACCCGGAAACCCGGTGGGCACAGTTCAGAGAGTGGAACACCCCCCTTTGGGCCCACCCAGGTCTCCATGATGCAAGCCAGATCCGCGCTCTCCTCCTGAATAACACCTTGTATGAGGGGAGCCTTATTTACTATGGACCTGGCTTTAAAAAAGACCAGCCTAAACCCAGGGTCCTGTAATCCCGTGCCACCAGGAATGCAAGAAGAGCATTGAGGGCCGGAGCATGCGACCGCTTGGAGACAGCGAGTGCGCGATCCCCGAGTGCGGCCTGACTCTCTGCTCCCACCATATCTGCCCCACCAATCACTGTGGTGATAGAATAACCCTCTGCCCTCACTGGAGCCTTGACATCCCCCAACCCAATCTCCCCCACCCAGTGTCTCTTAGGTAATCCAGCCCCATGTCCTGCAGGGATCCCCTCCCCTCCCATCTGATCCCCCAGGTCTAATATTCCCCTCCCAGAACCCCTTAAATACAATCTAACAGACCCCATAAAAAGATTGCAAAGAATGCCATAGTGTCAAAGAAAAAAAGTGATGAGAAAGAAAGAATATTTTCTAAAAGTGGGAAAACAAATATATATATATATTAATGTGGAGCTGCTGCTGGTGATTAATTTGAAGTTTCTTTATGCCATGGCTCATGCTTAGGTCTAGCAAGCATGGCAAGGATTTTCCAAAATTGGACCTTCTACTTTCAGAGAGAGTTAAACTTGCTGCAGGAGGTGGGTGAGGTGGGAAAATGAAAAGAGGATTTTCTCTTTGCATATTATGGGAGCAGAGTCTGTTGGTTTAACCCACTTCCTTCTCTAAACTAGAAGTGTCAATTTATAATGAACCTGCAATTACTCACTTAGATGAAAACAAAATTTTAAGTGATGGCAAGGATTTTGAAATAGAGTTCAAATAGATCTTGTTCAAAATTATAAACTTGGGATAAGTACCAAGACGCTGTTTATAAGTGAAAATAATTTTCATACCTAAGTAAAAGATTATAAGATCACCTCCAGAGATTTAAAGAGATAGAGTGGTGTAAAGGGGGAAACCCAAGGCTCAAATCCCCACCCGCAGACCACCTTGGATGATTTTGGGCCAGTAACTCTCAGACAGCCAGTTTAGTGTAATAGTTAGGGCACCAAGCTAGAAACCAGGAGATTGACAGTTCCAGTTCCACCTTAGGTACCAAGGCATCTGGATGACCCTGATCACTCACTGTCTCTCAGTCCTAAGAAGGATGCAATGGGCAAACCACGTCTGAAATTTTGAAAAAGAAATTGGAGACGCTAGTCCAGGAAGTCACTAAGAGTAAGACTGATTCAAAAGCATTCCCAATACACACACACACACACACACACACACACACACACATACAAATACAAATGTTTAATTTGAGTAGACAGTGTGCAAGTTTGGCTACCAGACTTTGGTCATAAAATATTGTAACGTAAGTTGAAATTCAGCATTCTTTATTAAGATAGAAAGTTACTCTGACGTGGAGGTTTAAAACTTTCCATAAAGTTTCATTCTCCAAAAATAAAATTTGGAATGTGGGTATTTTTCTTATTAAACCCTAATAGGTACTCTAAAATACTTCTTTTTTCATTCTTGCGGCCAGAAAGGATTTTCAGTATATTGGAATTTATAATCTTCTCAGCATGTTTCTATTTTTCATGCTACTCATCCTACTGCTGTGTAAAATGAGAATGGGAGAAGTAGTGAATGCAGGCCAAGCGAATGCAGTGGAAAAGCAAAGCTTTTGATTATATCATTTTGGATAAATTGGACTGTGCAGTAGATAGTTTTATAAATAATGCCAAAACTGTACCCATAAATGCTGAATTACCATTTTGGATAGGTTCATCAAAATATCCCTTTTTCCTATATAACTGCTGTACATAAGAAATTTTAAAATCAAGATCACAGACTTTTCCAATTATGAAAACACATACATCTTATTGATATAAATGGAGAAAAGAATAAAGACTCTTCCATTTTCCAACTGTGTATATTTGTATGAAAAAAATCTCCAGCTAGTCTATACATTTGACATTCAGAGCTATTTTTGATATGTAATTATATTAACCATGCATCAGGTTAGTTCAAATTCCAGGGTCAAACTTTCACTTGTACTGTATTTGAGGTTTCATACTGAACAACTTTTAGTTGTACTGTAGTTCTCAACATAGAGCTAGCAAGAGTGGCAAGAAACTCATAGGTGTACCTATCTGAAATCTAGTTAGTCTACAATAGAGTAGAGCCTGGTGTAATTTAATATTTGGTATGCCAACTTGGTATGTCAAATATATGTCAAATGTAAAGAGTTACAAATTACATTCAGAAATAATAGCTTAGCCTTTCTTATATAATTATTTAGGATTCTTAAACAATTACTATAATATTCTTTAGTTCTGAAGGTCATTTAGTTTATACTAAGGTGCCATTTCTCTTATTAATCACACAGTTTTCTTAAAAATAAATGCTACAAGAATTTTATCTTGAATGTTTGCAGGAATTGTTTATATTAGTAAATAATAGTAATTTGAATTCAGAGTTTTCATGAGCAGAATACTTTTGCAGGAACCACTGTCTTCCCTAAAAATGAAAGGTAACTTACCCCTTGTTTATCCATCTTACAAGGATAATTCTATTTTGGTCCCAAGGACTAGATCCCTTAATAATTGCTCTATATTGTTCCTTCTCATGTCAAAGAATAAATTAACTTGGAAGTGTCTAACCAGCCAAGCTTTAGATACAATGGTGCTTTAGATATAATGGTGCCTGCCACATTTCATCAGCTAATGAACTGTGAGAAGATGGTTGTATAAATGTTTGGATTAAGATGATTCTGGTCCTTCCCCAGTACAGTATAGCCATAATTCTCTCCTGCCCTGCACTGAACCTGTCATTTTTATCAAAATAGTTCATCTAATCAAATTAATCGTATCTGATCTCAAGACTTTCTACACTGTAGAGTAGGAGGGAAAATGCAATGCATACCCATCATGTGCCATATGTAATTTGTTAAAAAAGAAATATCATCTTACTATTATAAGGGGCATGTGTCTTCCTCAATCTTGGGTCCTATACTGGAAACCCTGGGAGTTTTGTGCAGTATCTTAAATGTTCCTAGCATTGCACATTGGACAGAGCACAGATGCTCTTTCTGGGATCTATCGGAGCCACTCTCCCAGCTTAGCAGTCACAGCCCCAAGTGTTCCTACCATTATTGCGAGTTTTATGGCCTTTACATGCCATGTTCCCTCTAATTCCTCCTTCAGGCTCTGGTACTTCTTCAGTTTCTCATATACCTTACTAGTGTTTCTGTCACTTGGAACTGCTACATCTCTCACCACCGTCTTCTGGTTCTTGTCTGTAAGCATGATGTCTTACCATGATGTCTGGTCTAGGACAACTTGCTATGGCCAACTTACCACAGAACAGCTCATCACAGCTAATTTGCCATGGGACAAGAGTTACACTAATATTGAAGAAGTGGAATAGAATCATTAAAGAAAGTATGCAAAAGAAGGTACAAAATGAAACGTGCATGACAAAAATTTAAAAAAAAATTAAATTATTTTAAACAATTAAATTGAATTGTTTTTTAATATTTTTTTATTTTTAATATAATCATTCCATCTTCAGTTGAACAGTGTGTTGTTTGGGTACAAATATCTTTGTTACAATAATCAAAATTACAACATCCTTCATTAAATTAATATTGATTCTGCAATCTTTAACATAATAATATTCCACATTAATTCTACAATATTAACATAATAATATTCAACATACTAGTCCCATGATGGCGAACCTATGGCACACATGCCAGAGGTGGCATGCAGAGCCCTCTCAGTGGGCACGTGCACCATCACCAGCTCTTCTCGTTTCTGGTACGCATGAGTGCGCCGGTCAGGTGGCCAGCCAAAAACACCCTGAAAACTGCCTGGAAATGGCCCTCAAAACAGCCTGTAAATGCCCCAAAACCAGGCCATTTTCCAGGCCATTTCCAGGCCAAAAACAGCTCCATTTTGGAGCTGTTTTTGGCGGAAAAAACAGCCTGTAAACAGCCCCAAAATGCCCCCAAAGCGGGCCATTTTCCAGATTTTGGGGGCTGTTTTCAGGACATTTTTGTGCCAAAATAGGCATGCCCGCACTAGCCAGCTGGTTTTTGATTTTCTGGTGCTTAAACACGCACACATGTACATGCATGCATGCACATTCTTGTTTGGGCCCTCGGTATCGAAAAGGTTCGCCATCACTGTACTAGTCACAATATTTACTTATCTCTTTTAACATATCTTCTTTATTTTGTTTCCCTATTTTTAACTTCCATTTTTATTATTTAACTATTGGTAAAATAGATCCTATACCATATAGATTCAATTTGCTCTTTCTCCTTAATTGCCAGCGTCAATTCATTTTTATTCATTTCTGCATATTCTAATATTTTCCTAATCACATTCTCATCTGTAGGTATCTTTTCACTCTTCCAATTTTGTGCAAATACAATTCTAGCAACAGTTAATATATGAATAACTAAGTATGCGTTTTCCTTACTGTATTTTTCGGGTAGAATCCCCAATAGAAATATTTCTGGTTTTAAATCAGAATGTTGTTTTATCATTTTTTTCCCAACCACATATATATTTTTGTCCAGTATTGTTTTGCTTTTGAGCAGGTCCACCACATATGACCCACGTATCTGGTGGCATTTCCAGCATTTAGACTATTTATCTTTAAACATCACTGCCAACTGCGCTGGTACAAAATGCCATCTATAAAACATCTTATACAAATTTTCTTTATATGCGGTTGATATTGTTAATTTATCATTCCTGTCCCACAATCTTTGCCATTCGTCTAATTCAATTCTATAACCAATTTTTTTTTTGCCCATCCAATTATTGTGTCCTTTACTTGTTCCTTTTCCAATTTAACGTATAGTAAGTAGCCAACATGTTTAAAATTATTTTCATATTGTCTTTAATTTGTCTCTTAGAAAAGAATCCATTTTGGTCTGCATGTACAAATTGATTTAAAAATCTTTTAAAGTCTTTCTGCAATTATTGAAGCAAATATTTTATAGTCCACATTCAATAAAGATATCGATCTGTAATTTTTATCTGTTGCAAATCTGAGTCCTTTGGTATGAGCATAATATATGCTGCTGTCCTTGAGTTTGGTACTTTCGCTTCTAACAATACTTCATTAAACACTTCTAACATTGGTTTACTTAAAATATTTTCCAAACCTTTGTAAAGTTCTGCTGGTAGTCCATCTGAACCTGGCGTTTTCCCATTTTTTGGTCTCTTAATTGCTTTTATTAATTCCATCATTGTTATGAATTCATCTAACATAACTTTTACTGTTTCAGGTATTTTAGGTAATTCTGCTTCTTTTAGATATTGCTTTATTTTGTCTTCTGAAGCTAACTCTTGGTCGTATAACTTTCCATAGTAATTTTGAATCACTATTTTTGGCCTCATTTTGGTGATACACATATTTTCTTCCTCATCCATTAATTGTATCAGTTTTTTTTCTTCTTTTTTCAGTTTATATGCTAGCCATCTTCCTGGTTTATTTGCATTTTCAAAACGTTTTGTTTCGTGTTTCTAATTTTTTGTACTAGTTCTTCTTTGTCTATTATATTTAACTTGTGTTTTATTAATTCCATTTGACTTTTAAAACTTTTTTGTGGTTCTTTTTGTAGTTCTGTCTCAAATCTCTTATATTCTTCTAATGTCTTTTCATTTTGTTTTCTTTCCTTGTTTTTCTTTCCCATATAGGTTATGACTAAATCTCTAATATATGCTTTGGCTGTATCCAGTCTTTCTTTTCTGTTCTGTTTGAAGAAATCTAATTCTTCTTCCATGAATTGGATAAATTCTTTATCTTTTAATATTGACTGATTCAACATCCATCTTAGTTTTCTTTTTTCTCCTTTCCATGTAACTTTTATTGGATTATGGTCTGCCCAGTTGCTTCTATATTCAAATTAAATTGAATTGTTGAATTGGTCTATGGCAAGTTGGTCATAGTGAGTTGGCTGTGACAAGTTATCCCATTCCGGTCTGGCTGATTGATCAGTATTTGCCTGTCTGTTTGGATCTGGAAATCCCACGGGGTCTTAGCCCTGTTATTTTCCATAATCTTCTGTGGACTCTCCCATCTTGACCTACACTGTGCAGAAGTTTCTGTACACAGTACCAACTATTTGTTTGTGTTGTTCAGTGTATGCTGTTCCTGTCTACATCTTACATTCTGCCACTATGTGTTTGATATCTGTGCCGCCTTTGGTATGTTGTTTATTCAAAGGATAACCAGCACATAACCATATATATAAATTGCTAATAGGAGAATACATTTTTTAAAAAAAGTACACAAAGATGGATGACAATAGACGATAGATCTATCATCTATCATCATCTGTCTATAGTATTAAATGGTGTATTTCATTTTTCAAAAATGTGCCCTCCCATTAGTAATTTCAGAAGTTTATGCATAAGGAGTTAATTTACATACTTAATGCTCAGAATTCATCACAAAATATATTCAGATTATTCTGCCCTCTTCTCTTCAAGCAGAAATGAAGTTATTCGACTGCTTGTCAGAAACACCCCACCCACTAAATTTCCATTCCTTTTTAAATATTTGTTATCATATCAAATAATAGTCTGTGAAACGCAAAACTAAAAGCAGAGGTGTCCATAGGCTGCAGTCAAACAAATCAAGGGACAACTACAGTGGTGCAGTTAAAGCTCCACCAATATGTGTGCTGGATGCACAAAGTTCATAAAAAATAGGCAGAGCTTTTATTGCACCCTTGTGACTTTATTTTGTTGTCTCCTGCAGACACCTCTGACTGAAGGAAAAGACTGATGATCAAGGACTGAATAAAATACATTGTTTTTAATCATGTACTAACTTTTAGCCTTTGCTGCTCTTTATGTTCTGCCTTGTATCTCTCCATTTCATCCTAGATTATGCTTACATAATGCACTTTAGAATTCACCACAACAAGCATGGCAGCTTTCCTTAAGCAGGATTATTATTATTATTATCAATTTAGAGATCACTGAGGATAATTCCAGCTAAAAATGTAGGCAACAACTTCACTCTACAATACTTAAAAGTTTAAATCCTTATGCCTTTTTACATTTTATAACATCCATGGCATTTGGGGAGAAAGGGAGGATTCAGGACAACCATCTCATGGAGGGAGTTCTATGTTTCTATCCCTTTTTCTGGTTCACAGGAATAGAAATGTTAGCATCACCAGCTACAGTTAATGGCCAGCTCATGTTTTTTTCTTCATAATTGGACACAAGATTATTCTCTGGAATATTATTTTTGCTGTACTGTATAGGAAAATAAATTGAGGTTGTATACCATATTTCATTGGAAATGCCTCTCAATCTTTTTTGTTTATTATTTGAATCTGCTTTTCTCTTCCATTCATGATGAGGATCAATATATATAAGTGCATCCACAATGTTCTAATTTAGTTGAAGACAAATAGATTAGAATAGAATAGAATAGAATAGAATAGAATAGAATAGAATAGAATAGAATAGAAACTTTATTGTCACTTTAAATGTACACTATTTGCCTACATTAAAATGAAATTTCATTGCATTCAGCTCTCAGAAGATAACCATTATGCATATACCCACATACACACGCATATATGACACAGAGAAACATCACCGTCTAGTTCAAATGTATACATATATATTGTGAAAAAAATAAGAATCCTGTGAATGTACAAGACAAATGGCATAAGGAATAAAGCTATTATAGCTTCTAGTAGTCCTGCTAGAAATACTTCAAAACCTGCACCTTTAACAGACTGTGAATGGATGTGTGGGGCCTCTAACAATGTAAGCACATAGCACTTATAAGCAGTATCCTGAATAACAGGAAGCAAGCTTCCTATAATTTTCTCAGCTATCCTTACCACTCTCTGTATGGACTTTCTATCTGAGGCACTGCTACCACCAAAGTGATGCAATTTGTTAAAATGCTCTCAATCACATCTCTGTAAAAAGTGGCTAGGACAGAAGGAAAAAGATATGGTCTCATTACCCGACACAGGAAATGCAAACGCTGGTTTGCATGCTTCACTAAAGATAACATATGAAGAGACCAAGTCAAATTTTTAGTTATCTGCACCCCCAAATACTTAATACCGTTGACCATCTCCACAGCTGCAGCCTTGATACAAAGTGGAATATGACTATGCTGGCTCTTTCAAAAAGCAACAATGATCTCCTTTGTTTTATTAACATTCAAAACCAAGTTATTTTTATTGTACCAGTCCACCAAAGCCTTCACCTGCTTCCTATAAGACTCTTCATTGTCATCCCAGATAAGACCTACCACTGCCGTGTCATCCACATGCTTCATAATATGATTTGTAGAAAACTTGGTACAGCAGTCATGGGTCATCAAGGTGAACAGTAACAGATTCAAGACAGCCTTGTGGGAAACCCGTAGTCAAGGAGATGGAGTTGGAAATTTTTACTCCAACTCACACAAACTGGGGCTTATCAAAAAGGAAATCAAGTATCCAGCTACATAAAGTAGTATTAAAGCCTAATGTGCCCAGTTTGTTTATCAAATGCTGAGGAATGATTGTATTGAATGCCAAACTAAAATCAACAAATATAGGCATGAAACCATATAGTCCTTTACCAATCTCTCAAAACACTAAATCATAATGGAAGTGAGTGCAATTTGATGATAATAATTAAGGCATGCAATTATAAATTTTCTGGGGATTGGTACAATGATTGCACTCTTAAAACATGATGGAACCATGACCTGATGCAATGAAAGATTGAAGATGTAAAAACAGAGGCTATCTGGTCAACACACTCCTAATGTACTCACCCAGGGATATTATCAAGACCTGCAGCCTTTCATGTGTTGATTTTCTGCATGATCTTCCAAGCAGCAGTTGTATCAAACCAGAGCACCTGACTCCAAGTCTTAATATTTGATAACTCCAGTATAAGAGTCTCACATAGGTGGTAATATACTCTTTATAACTATTAAAAATCATATATAAAATATAGAAGATAGTTTATGATTAAACATTAACAGTGTATCATCGAAAGCCATTTGTTGATGACTGGAGACAGATAGGATCTTACAGATGTATTCTTCCACTGGGATAAATTATACATGGAATTTGACTACTGTATCTTTATTGCTTTTGGGACTTAATAATCAATATATTGCTGCATGGATAAATGTTGCCTTAAATATATGTATTTTTACTTTTGGAAAACATCTTAGTAAGAAATTCACATTATTACTTCAATGAACATTCCATAAAATCCAATCATACACTTTCTGAATGAAAAAGTAGAGTTTAGATAGAAAGCGGAAATGCACAACGTTATTGCCGAGAAAGCTAACATACAAATATGTGCTAATTAACCTTTGCTTCACTTTGCAATAGCATAAGATTTATGTTAGTTACTGAAATACTTTGCATAGCTATTTGGGTTGATTTTATAGAACAGGGGTGTCAAACTGACAGCCCGTGGGCCAGATGCGTCACGCACAGGCCACGCCCACGCCAGCGCCATGAAGGCGAAAAAACGTTGTGATATATCACATGACGACAATGTGATGTGGAGAGTTTGACCCCCATGTTATATAAAATTTAATCTTATAGTTAGTTGAACTTATAGACAGTGCATGTATCTGGGTGTGCATGCCAAAGCCATTGTCGCAAGTTCTGGTGATAGATTTTGTGTCTCCATTTAATTTTCATTGAGTAAAAATAATGTTAGCTCACTCGTGAAAGAAAAGAACTTTATTCCTTTTATTTCCAGGAAATATTAAATATACTTTTAAAAGTGACGAATTACTATTGCTGAATATTTATTTTGAAGCATTATCAGAGGCAGACTTTCTCTCTATTCTCCTTAAAATACAGCATGGTAAAGTTTTAGTTCAGGGCAATTGTATAAAGTACTTTGGAAGAGAAGAGTAGAAGGTCTTTGTTACTTGATGATGTTTTATAAGCACTCATTGAGGGCTTTCTGAAAAACTTTAGAGGACCAAGTTTAATTTAACAAACAGTCCTTGCCTGTCTTTATAGTATTCACAGATCTGGGTGGTCCCACCAGATTCTTTATTTCTAAAGACGTTAACACTTTGCAGATAACATTGTAAGAAGATGCTTGAAACTCTTCAAGGGGAACTGCATTCACATTTTCCAGGAGTCTGTTATGCTACTTTTATATTTATAAATTTCAGACCTTGAAACCATAAAATGTTTTATATCTGATGCCAAAGCAAAGGCAAATAATATGGTAGTTATGACCAGTATAATCACTGTTTTCTATGTTATTCTTTAAA
This sequence comes from Boaedon fuliginosus, assembly GCA_027560395.1. Lineage (NCBI taxonomy): Eukaryota > Metazoa > Chordata > Lepidosauria > Squamata > Lamprophiidae > Boaedon > Boaedon fuliginosus. Next base: position 495,356 of record JANHGC010001891.1, read on the forward strand.
ACTAAAGATATTCCTTAGAATTTCTTTTTCATTTCTTAATAGGAGAGATCACAAAGTTTTTAATGAACCAAAAGGGGGAAATGGTCATTTCTTCATTTATACTATAAACAAAGGAATTTAGGATAAATATCAAACAGTTTCAGTGCCAGGTGGTAGCTAAAATTGATGAAATATTAATGTACGTAAAAAATAATCATTTATTTTAATAATCATTTCCCGCCTCGAGTTCCCCTTGGGTGAAGAGAGGTGGGGTATAAATTCAATAAATTAAATTAAATTAAATTAAATTAATAATTCAAATCAAGCAAAATGATATTTGGACAATTGGAATAATTCCAAACATTTTGCATATCATTGTAACTGACTATTTGCAATTCCATTTGTTCTGAAATTAAAGAAAGTTTAAACATAGCTTTGTATCTGCAGTTAAATCTAAAATTAGCAATTATACAAAATAATATGTTATTTTCACAAAGACAGTAACATGTTTGCACATTTCATTTTAAATTAGATATTTAAATACTTACATTTTTTTAAAATAAAATACGTATTTTATATCAATAGGTATATATATTTTTTCCAAATAAACAATTGCAAATCTTATTTGCAAACAAAAATAATTATAGTGAATATTCATAAATAGCTAGCTAGGTTGATGTGTGGAAAATTATTTAAAATGTACCTCAGGAAATTGATTTAGTCCAATTATTTATAATTAACATTTAAGATATAAAGATAATCTGAAGCCAAATTATTATATTCAGCTAGGCTAGGGTACACACTTGAGCTTTGCAAATCATGAGCCTCGGTGGTGCAGTGGTTAAATGCAGCACTGCAGCCTATCTCTGCTGACTTGTTCAGGAGGTTGTCAGATCGAATCCCACCACTTGACTCAGCTTTCCATCCTTCCAAAGCTCAATAGAATGAGGACCCAGATTGTTTGGGGGCAATATGCTGACTCTCTAACTGCTTGGGGAGTGTTGTAAAGCTCTGATAAGC
>JANHGC010001891.1:534516-548681 GCA_027560395.1 Boaedon fuliginosus
CGCTGGGAGGCATACGGTAGCAGCAGGCGGTCTCGAAGGTATCCCGCTCCTAAGCCATGAAGGGCTTTATAAATTGTTACTAGCACCTTGAAATTCACCCGGAGTTGTCTTTTACTTTCTCATTTATAATCTCTTAACAGTTCTGCTATAGTTCATGTATACCTTTTCCAACGTTATTTCTGCATTTCTCTATAATAAGTGAGGACAATTATAGCGGTTCCCCCACAATGAAACAAAGGAATAACAATATTTGGAAAATTCAAAGGTGGAAAAATTGGCAAATTTATAAACAAAATAATTATGTTCCAATAAAGCTGTTTATAAATCTACATGCATTCTGTTATATTTATCAAGGTAAAATTTAGAAACATAAATATATAAATTTAGAAACACAAATAATGATTTTGAGAGTAATTTTCACTGTTAGAACTGTCAAACCTTTTTAAAAAAAATAATTTCTAGAAAATATTTGTGTAAAATATATATATATATATATTCAAATTTACTTAATTATTTTAACATCATTTTTTTCCTTTTCAAGCCATGTGAAAGTACAGTGCCTTTTCTCTTAATGCTTGAGAACTGAGGCAATGTTGCATTAGAATCTTCTATGTATTGGGGTAATAATTAAAATAAAGAAATCTTATATGAAGGGTCCTGCTTTGTGTGTGTTGAGTGGCAAATAAAGCAGAATGTAAATACAGCAGATAAACTCACCCTGCATTTAGCCTTATTGATAAGAAATCTCTGACTGCATTTCACTGAGTAACATCTTGATTCTTCGGTTGATCTCAGATTTAACTTGACCATAAAATTCATCAGCCTTCCCATTTCTGCTGCATCAGTGGCTTGACCTTAAACTTCATTGCACTGTCCTTGCTATATCCTTCCTGAGTATGAAAGCAACACCTCTTCTTGTTTTTTTGTGTCCTAAACAGTGCAAAGTATGATCTTCTGACTGAACATGTCCAATTCCAGTCTATTTCAATTTTCTGATATCTAGGATATCAATGTGCATTGATTCATTTCATCTTTTACCATGCTGAGTTTTCCTGTGTTCATGCTGATGTTCCATATTCCCACTAAACGTTTTAAAAATAATTTTCTTAAGAATTACAAATAGAAAAAAAAAACTATACAAACTAAAAAAATAAAGGATTACAAAAAGAAAAATAACAAAGGAGAAAGAGAAAATTAAGCTTTGAAATCCTTCCTATAAATGAAATGAATGAACTGAGCAGTTCATGAGATATTGAGCATAGCAAAATATTTTTTCCTCAATCCAGTGGCATCTTGGAAAGAAATTATGTAATTGCTTTTCCTGTCTATGAAGATTCTCAATCATTCAGATCATGGTTGTCCCCAAAGTGTTTTTTCAAAAGGCAACTGGACCTTCGTTTTCATCCAAGAAGCTTCTTCAGTTCCAAGAACTGGATAATAGTTCCAAGGCAAATCATGGTAATCAGAGGCCAAAAAAAGAAACAAACTTTCCCCATCCCTTCTCAGAGAGCTCTATCCGGTGCCATTTATCTTGTAAGCTCCTGAAGTTGAATATATAGTTATTTTATTTATTGACTGTATTTCTACTCTCTCCATCTCTTCTAAGCAATTCTCAATGGCATTTCTGCAGGTTAGTTCTCAGTGATGAGGATTTTGTTGTAATTGTTGTTATGGAGTGACTTTATATTGTTTTAATCTTACTACTGATTGTATGTCTGTAAGATGCTCAGATTTGGTTATGATTAGACTAGCAAAACAAATAAGCAAGCAAGTGGGCTCTTGTCTCTCCCTGTTTGTCAGCCTGATAACTCTCTGAAAACAGAACAGAATGGGACCAAACTTTGATATCATGGGAGATCTGACAAGAGAAACATCATTCTGAAAATGGGTCAGCTCTGACCAGAGGCTGCAAAGAAAGAAGCTCGGGGTGGGGGTGGGGAATCCCCCAATGCATTCCTATCAAGGAAGTTCGATAGTAGCTCTGAAATGCTACTGATGGCTCCGTTCTTATGTCTGCCTTCTATCTGGCCATGGGATTCAGAGAAGACCTTTTACGAATATACTAAAAAGAATTCTAGAAGCAGAGGCATGCATCCTTTCTCAATTTTGATAAAGAGTCAGTATCTAATATTTTCAGAAATTATTCTGAATTATTATCTTATTATGTTAAAAGATGCTATTAGAACAGTCTTCCCTGACATGCTCCTCTTCAGATAATCCAGAATTACAATGGGGTCATTCTAACTGGAAATTCTAGAGTTGTAATTCCAATATATCTGTTAGAATGTGCTTTTTAACCATTAACTTTTTTATTCCAGCCTTTCATCAAAATTTTAAGATAGATTAAAAAACCCACAACCCTAATCCTAACCCTTAAACCATTTAGCACAATGTAATCACACAATGCCACAGAGAATGGTTATTATAATTGTATATAATGAGGAAAATTCTTAGTGTCAGACAAGAGCAATTGTCAAGATCAAGATAGCCCACTAAAATGAAATTGACAGCAGCGATATATATCTACTGTCTACCATATGACAAAGGCTAAAAGCTAAGATGCTCCACCAACCACATCAAAACCCAGAGAAAAATATGTAATTTTTTTGAAAGAAGCACAAGTTAGGGTTATAGAATAACTCTCAAGGAGGAAAGATTTAGTGCTATCAACAGCGATCTATTATCAGCTCTGTTGCTATAGCAGACAGTGGTGAGTACTTTATTTAAATTGTACTCTTGAAATAATTTTCTTTCTCTATCACTTCTTTGGACCACTACAGAATTGCCACTGGGTTTGCCATCTTTATGGTATTTACTTCACCGTGAAGGCTGAACTTGCTGTTTAGGCTCTGCACTGGTTTGCTGTATCTGAAACAATAACACTAGACTTTTTTCTATGGAGTTTTGGTATTGTGGGCAGACACTTTTTCTATTGGCTTTGCTCTTGCTTTGTTACTTCCTAATTCCTGCCTGGCTAAGAGGAAATAATTACCTTATGTTGTGGAAACAATACAGGCAATCTTATTAACAAATCCAATCTCTAATCAATTGCATAATCTTTGTGAAAACAAAAAACTGTCTTGAATTTTCACTGAACCCCGTCTTGCTGCATCTCAGCTCATGCAAGCTACAGAATTATACTCCCATACTCAACACCCACACAGAGACAATCTTCACCACAAACTACAGTCATGGTTAGAGCTACTGTGAAAAGCACCTTCTGGCAAAAATGTGTTATCTTTCCTGCATCATAGCTAGTAGAAAGAGAACAAACAGAGCCTTTGCACAGTGTCACTTTCCTTCACCTGGTAACCACTGCTCATTTTGTTTTTGAAAATGATATAAAGTGCAGTATGTGCAGAACATTTGGATAGGAATGGGACTAGATCTTTAGGTGTGAAGTGGGGACAAAGATCCTTTTCTACCCCCAGCTCAGCAACTCAGGTGTGAGATAATTGTTCCAATTCCATTTTTTTTTAAGTCCCCTCCTGTTCATTTGGAGGAAGGACAGATGGTCTCCTAGTGTTCCTGGCCTGTTCTCAGTGTTCTAAAGCTGGCAGAAGCTTCATGCTGATTTTTGAGGAAAGGGAGAGGGAAGAGTTTGAGTGAAAATACATTGTGTTGAGGTATCCATTGAGTGACCTTAGTACATCACTGGAAATACTGCTGAGTTTGAATTTCCAGGTTGTGAAATGCAGGTTTTAGAAAAGTTTGGTACCCTAACATAATTGCTCTTTGATATGAAGGACAAGATGGCACTTTCAGTCAATCACCTTTTGAAGCAGATTGGACTAAGTTACTTAAGCACTTGCATCACAGAAAATACAAGGAAGGCATGGCACAACAACCTCTATCCTCCAGTGTAATCACTGTTGCCCTCTCCATCACCACTGAAATAGTGGAAACTCTGCTCCCACATGTAGACTTCCTGAAGATCCATTAGAAGCAAATGAGATATGCACAAACAGATCATAGTGGCTGCTCTTATTCAAACAGACTTAGACCAAAATTGACCCATTTGTTAAGATACCGGACCCTTCTCAAATTCTGAAATGTAGGCGTTTCTGGCATTTCTCTTCCCAAACTTTCTCTTCCTTTTATTGGTACAAGTAGACCTCAACTTATGACCACAATTGAGCCCAAAATTTCTGTTGTTTGGTGAGACAGTTGTTAAGTTAATCTTGCCCCATTTTATGACCTTTCTTGCCATAGTTATTAAGTGAATCACTGCAGTTGTGAAGTTAGTAATACGGTTTTTAAGTGAATCTGGCTTCCCCACTGACTTAGCTTGTAAAGGGATCACATGACCTGGGACTCTGCAAGTGTCATAAATATGAGTCAGTTGCTAAGCATCTGAATTTTGATCACATGACCATGGGGATGCTGCAGTAGTGTGAAAAATGGTCTTAACTCACTTTTTAGGTGCTGTTGTGACTTCAAACAGTCACTAAATGAACTGTTGTAAGTTGAGAACTACCTGTGCAAGGAAGGAGAAGGGAGTGCTTGGCAAACCTAAGGGCCGGGGAGACTGGTGTTCCCCTTAAACATTTTGCTCTTCTGAAGTTACTTATTTTAATTCCAATTCTTACACAAACAGGGAACGTGTGAATAACAAACGCAGGCATCCTTCTCATATCTTGAGAGAATGTAGCCTGATGACATTTCAATGGTATAGATATATTACTGTGGCTACTGACAGTTAGACTGTAACAGTTAAATTTTTCAAAGTGGTTCTTTTTATGCAGGTATCCCCATTCTTTGTTTTCTTTTGTCTAATACCTTATATTTTTTTGTTTAAGAATATTCTAAATTGTGTTTTAGTTGATACATTTGATGGCTTTTACCCTACAGAACCACATGCTCCTACCTCCTTCTGTTGTATTTAAAACATTAGATCAAAAGTCTTCCCTTTGATCTTTTGTTCATGATTTCTTTACGGTACTTTTTAATTAATGTCAGTCTTATTGAAGCAAAGTGGGTGCTTCAAGATGTGCAGAAACAGGAATTTAAATATAAAAAACAATCTATTTCCTTTGCTTCATACTCATTTTATAACTCCACATATTTTTTTTCTCCCCAGGCCACTGGAAAAGTAACTGTCACAATTTGCCCTCACCGAGCATGGCTACTTCTAGTCATGTTATATAAATAATTGGGATTTGTGAAATGAGGCAGGTGGCAGAGAGACAAGTAAACTCCATCACTTTTCAAGACCCCTTTAATTATTGTTACATTCCTGAAAAAAAGAAAGCATCTATAATAATTATAAATATCAATTTTTATCATTCACAGAAACCCAGATTAACAGTTTAACTATATTGGACTAGCTGATTACCTGGCCTTGCTCCGTTTTTTTTTAAAAGAAGTATATAGTTTTTTTTAAAAGAAGTAAAAAGGCAGCTGAGGCTTGACAGGGGCACTGGGCTGCAGCCGTTTGCAGGACTTCTTAAGCCCCGCATCCCTCCAATATTGTAAGTGACCTTACTTGGCAGGATGGGCTGGTCTGTGTATCTTGGGCCCGTCACCGCTGGGGCAAATCTGGAATTTATATATATAAAACATGGCTCCTCCGTTTGAATATGGTGCCTCAGTCAGTTTGAAAACTGCACATGATCAGTACAGAGAGATAAAACTGCACATGCTCAGTAGAGAGTTGCTGCTTGTTCATTAAGAGTGTTCTCTTTGCCCCCCCCAAAAAAGGGGGCAAAAAGGCTCCCTACCCTTTGGAGACCCCAACAGTGCTGATCTTACTACACTTTGCTACTTAACTGCCAAGTTTGAATAAGATTGGTGAAGGACTGCAAGTTTGTATACAGCACATACAAACACAAATCCGCACCCCACCTCTCTTTTATGGATATAGATTAATAGCACTTATCATTCTGCATTGCACTTTTTGATTTTGGTAGATGATGAACTAACAAGCTTTAGCATCATCTGGGTATAGGAAGACCAGCCCTTTATGTCATGGATCCAGGATATCTGTGGAACCATTTTTCCCCAATGAGATTGGACCACCTCACTTGTGCTGGCAGAAGGAGCCTTCTGCGATCCCATCAGCCCAGGAATTCCAGCTGGTGAGATCCAGGAGAAGGGTGTCGGGTCTGACATCGATGAGGGGGGAGGCGTTGCTGGGTGTTCCTGGAGAGAGCTGTCCTGCTCGTCATCGGCTAGATTCTACTCACTTCCGGGTGTGCGCGCAGACATGTGGGTAGAGGCTGGCAGGGTTTTTGATTTCTATAAATGTTTGGTGGCTGGGATGCGATGTAGGTTTGTTTTTGGATATACGTTGTATCAGAGTCTCTTCAGTAGCTGTATGAAGTAAAAGACCCATTGCAAGCATCATGGTTTGTCTTTATTTTCAAGTGAAAGATAGAAGAGGACCTGACAGAAAAACAAACCTCATCCCATCGAAGCTCATTTTGGCTGTACGAATGAGTGAGAGTGAGCAGGCGTTCGGGGAGGAGACGGAGTTTCCGGATGGAGGGGGAGACGAGGTGGGAGCTGTAGGAGGCATGGAAACAGAGGAACTGCCATTGGACACGGGCGAGGGTTAGAATAATTGGTGCATTAAGAGAGAGGGCACTCCAAGTTTCTCCTCCAAACCTTTGTTTCTGCTTTGTTTTAATTTTTGTAATCTTAAAAATGTTTTATATTTTTAATTGTTGAATGTTTATGGGTTTTATCTTGAGCAGGGATGTCAAAGGCAAGGCCTGGGGGCTGGATCTGGCCTGAAGGGCCTCCCTGGAAACAGTGAAGGATCCACCCATAGGCGGTCCTCCTGAGCTCTAGCAAGAGGCTGTTGCAGTTGAAAAGGAAGTTCAGGAGCCCGTTTTTGCTGGCAAAATGCTCGGGCCACCACAGGCACCTCTGACACGAGTGATGTCAAGCTGGCCAGGCCCCCCCTAGCCTCAGTCACCCAGGCTCCCCAAGGTCAAACACAACCCTGATGCGCCTCTCAAGGAAATCGAGTTTGACACCCCTGATCTTGAGGTATCACCTGAACCACAAGATGGGCAGCAAATAAATTTGATAAATAAATAATTGAAGATTCCATCGTCTTGAAGTACATTTAGAAATAGCTCTGACTTTACATTTCTAGGTCTATGGTTTGGGGTTGGTTTTTATTAGTAAAGGCAACAACAGTAATGACAGAAGCAACGACATTCTCCTGTCCCCAGCTTCTAGTGTGAAACTGAAGTAGGAATGTTTAAAACTGAAACATTTCAGACACTCTAGCAAGCACAGGCGTAAGATCTATCTGTCATCCCCTCTAGCCACAGAGTCACAAAGAACTTTGAGTGCTAAGATGCTCCATGTATTTCAATATCACTGAGTCTAAACTTTGAAGCTGGAGAATAAGATATGCACAATTGAAAAGATAATCTATCTCCACATCTCTTCTGTAAGTTTCAAAATTTGCAGAAAGATTGGAATTCATCACATTTGGCCGATGGCAACAATCTGCTTTCCAATAGAATCTGACCTGGAATCCTAGAATTACATGGGCATCATGGAAGTTATTGTAATACAGTTTTTAAAATCAGGTTCAATCTTCCAGCTGCAAAATTAAAATTCAGATGTAAAAATTTTATCTTCCTTTTCTTCCCCAAAATGTGATGTCTGGTGAAAACACTCACTATTGAGCCAGATTAACCTTCTTATGCTGTAAGTATTTATATTGATTGTATTTAATATACATTATTATGAAACCATGTTACAAGAAATAGATCTGAACATTAAATCCTGACTCAAATTAGTTCTTAATGAGTGGTCCTTCAACAAAATCTTTTTAGTACAGAGGAGGGTTTTTTTGTTTACTGTTCAAACTAACTGACCAGCTATGCTACCTTCTAGGATATTTCATTCAATCCCATTCCTCTAAAATTTAGTCTTTTATAAGCAGTAACTATGCTCAGCTTTTCTTCTGGTTTCCAAGTGCCTTGGAACAGAGTCTGTAAGATTTGCAGAAGTAACAAGAATTAGAGAAAGACTACCTTAAAAGGAATTTTGTTTGGAATTTTTTTAAAAATACTGCATCTGATTAGTGTACTGATAGCTCTGCAAAACCTAATTGTTTGCAGGACTAAAATCAACATACTGTGCAACATCAAGAGAAGACATTCTGTTTTTCATTTCCTTTTGCAAAAAAAAAAGGGTAGAGAATTGTAAGGAAATCTGAGGAAGCAGATTCATTGGTATATGGATTATCTATCACTTGGTTCTCTCCCTTTTTAACACCTCCCCTCTCTTCATATAACTTCTAAATAGATATTAAATAAAATGTGGATTCAAGAAAGTGTTAAAGGATATCCAGCCTTAGGAGACAAGAAGGAAAGATTCCTTTTTTTGCTATAGATTTTTATAATACCTTTGTGAATTAAGGAGAAAGACAATTGAGATGTTCAGCTGATCATTGAAAGTACTGTATGTTAGGGATAGAGTTAAAGATATGAAAGCTGAGACAGAAATGATTTTTGGGGGAAACTTTATTTTCAATTTTTTTTTCTCCAATAAAAGAGAAGGACAAAATGAAAACAATCTTTCCAAGGGGGAAGAAAGAAATCCCTCTCAATTTTTTCTTTGTTTCCTGGGTCCTTAAATATATTGATAGAGACTTTGGAGTCACCAAATATATAATATACATAGCTGGGCTTCCCTGATAATTATTGATTTATTACCTTTATATCCTACCTTCTGTTCAGGAGCTGAAACTTGTTTATATGTGTTTTCTTCTCCAGTGCTTTGCCAACAGTTCTGTGAAGTAGGCTGGGCCGAGAGAAAACAGCTGACTCATCACTTAATGACTTTCTGTCACTGAGGGAGAACTTGAACTGGGGTGTCCCAGGTGACAATCTAGTACTTTAACTACCACAACATCCTGGATCTGTAGCTACCAGAATTACAACTTGGAATATCTTACTGATTGAAACATTTTTAAATTAATGACTTACTGGGTCCACCTATACTGGTGAATGGACTTTTGTACTATTTGGAAGGACAATTTGGTCCAGAAAATGATCTGGACAATAAAGTCTTCCAGTTGCTGATACATTTTTATGTAGTCCCCTATTTGAACTCTTAGCTCACCATAGCCCAGCTTCTTACAGCATAGCCTTGACAAAGCTAAAAGCAATGACAAGGCCACAGTAGTATTTTTAATGGGATCTTTCATTGTCAAGATAAATAAGCCAACTACCATAGACAGGTTGTAAATTCACATCATTTTTGGCTGCAAAAGGGGCTATAGTAGAGAGTAAACATCCTTGATGAGCAGGAGCTGCACTAAGCCTTGCCTATGAAGTTCAATGTGGGGGAATTATCATTTTTTTAAAAAAATATCAGTCATGAATTATTTACGGTAGGATTATCACTGCAGTTTTATTTTTTTCCTACTTTAAAATGGTCAGAAATGGAGTTTTCAGTTTTCACCAGACATCCTGAAAGGGATCTAAGGTTCAGAAGCTTTTGAATTTCAGTTGCTAGATGCCTAGACAAGAAGCCTTGTCTTATAGATGATGCAGTTTTTTGTCTCTATGAGGTTTTTTTTCCTTAATGAGTAGGTTTTTTCATAATGGGTAGCAACAAAGCTCTTGACCTCTCACTGGTAAAACAAAAGTACTGGTAAGTAAGAATTACTAAGATTACTAAGAGCCGACTTCTATTTTAAAGTTCGGATTGGAACGTCTGGCAAATCTTTATATTTCTGGACTTTGCTTTTAAACTGCACATACTTACCTTGTTTTGTTATTTACAGCATGTGAACTTCTTCGGTAACTACTATAACGGGACTCTGAATTAGCTGTGGGACCTCTAACTGCAATCCTTAAACCATTTGCATTAAATAAAATGCAGAAAATGAAGTAAAGCAGATTCCAGTATGAAAGAAAAAAAGCACAAATAGCTGTTGTGTATAAAATACTCATATGGATTTGTAAAGCATAATGCTATAAATATAGAACAAATGGCTTTAACTGGATGTAACACAGTCAGCATAGTGGCCCCCAGAGTGAATGTTCAATGCAGTTTCTGCAGAAGACATGCCAGTACAAAGCTGCCTACTGATATATTATGCATTTCACCCCTTTTCTGAATTAGTTCAGGATAGCAACTTTCTCTTGGGGCTCTGAAACTAATATTGGCTTAAGAAACACAAACAGTTTACAAGTATTCAAGAATAACTGCAGGGATAACTCACAAGTTCATAGAAGCAGAGAGTGCATGTAAGGCAAACAGGTCTTTAACAAAAAGATAGGTTAAATGTTTAAATGTATGCTAAAGAGAACATCAAGTAATAGTAATCTGTAGCAGATATAAGCAGCTTAGAGCCTAACAGATGTGAACTGAACTATCATTCCCAGCAGCCCAATAATCAGTATGGCTGATGATATGAGATCATATTTGTAGTTCAGCAACACTTGAAGCATCAAAAGTTGCTTAGATAGTGGAATTAATTATCCTAGGCCTAGAATAACAAGCCTCTGCCTTATTTATTTTCACCTCTGTAAAGAAGTTTAGAAAATGAATGTAAGATTGAAATGAGTTGGAAAAGAATCCATATTCCCTGGCAAAATCTTTTCTTTCGCCCAATGATTATGTAAGCAAGGCTATGATTGCATATAGAATACAAAGTCCCAAACAGAAACACAATAGCCTGTGAATTTGTCAAGAAAGTCAGAAGGATGATATGCCGGAACAACTGGAATTCTCTTTTTATGCAGACAGGGGCTACTATGTCAGAACACAAACCCCAGAATAACAATTCTACAGTAACAACCTTTTATAATAAAATACATGAATATGCCTTTATTTATCAGCATACGTCCAAGGTCTACGTAATGCTAATAATTCTGCTTTTCGTTTTATGTTGGACAGACTAAGGATCTTTCATGTATCCTGCTCATAGATACAAAGTACAACTGTTGCTGCTGCTGCTTATCAATACATTATACAATTATGTCAAATGTTAAGTAGTTTTCCATGAATTGGTTTCAAAGAGTGATGAAATGCATTCAGATCATCGGACCCAATGCGCTCTAGTCTAGAGTAAAAAGTGAGACAGTAGAAGAGTCAAACCATCATGAAATACTTGAGCAAATGGAACAAGCTTCTCTTCATTCACTGAACACTTCCTGTTCAGCATTTGCTACTATGTGTAAGAGGGAGGGGTTTCTTTTTTGAAGTACAATTCTATACATGTCTAGATTTCAGCAATCACTACTTGTTTCAAAGAACTTACTTTCTAAAGGTATACCCAAAGTTGCAGCCTATGATTATATCTGCATAGCAAAAAAACAGGGATAGCATATTCTTAAAGGAACATTATGATCTAGTTATACTAGATTATACTAACATTATACTAACTCACCATATGTTACAAAGTCCAATTAATTGGATTCTTAAATAAGCTCATTGTGGCTTATAAACCATAAACCATGGTTTATAAGCCATAATGGCTAGACTTAGTGAACACATACTAAAACAGAACCAACCAAACATGTGACTTAGTAAACACATCTTTATTTGGATTTAATTTTTTGTTGAAATAAAGGCAAAGTTTAGAACAAAATTATATCAGATCCTCCTCTCTGAATAGTAGAATTGCTTTTTGATCTTCAAAGAAGGCAAAGAACATTATATAACATCTTGGTTTTTGAAAGATCATCAAGCAAGATGTTTAGGAAAAAAATGTCTAATTTATAGTTGCCGTCTAATTTATAAATAATAAGAAAGCACTACTATTCAGGACATTACAAATAGGACTAGAAAATCTGAGTTATCCTGTCTGATCTGCACAGGATACAATGAATGTTTAACTCTTTGCTGCCATCTAGTTGTTGTTCTGATTTTTGTGCTTTGACATATAGTAGTCCTATATACATTCTGAATTAATTGCCTATTTGACTGTGTGCAACTGTATGTTTTAGTATCTTACAGGGCCCCTAAAATTGCCTTCTAATCTTCACACCAAATATGGTTGCTGATATATTTTTCTGCTCCACTGTCTTCTCTATACCAAATATGGTTCCTGATATATTTCCCTTCAACTTTATTAGAGCCTACCATCCTCATAGTAGCTACTTCATCACCCTCAGAGCCACATGCCAGTTGTTCCAGTTCACTTGACCAGTAGAAACCACAAATCAAAAGCCATGCCCACAGCCTGGAGGATACTCTGCATTGCCTTTCACAATTAATGCCACCATTGTCCTCATGTATGTGCAACAATAACTCTCTTTTGTTTCTGGGAGTAAGGAGCTGCTTTAAACATCCTTGGCTGGTTTCAGTTTTAGTCTGGCAGCTCAGAACTTTCTAATATGCTCAACCAATTTGGGAAGCCTGTCAAATCTGAGGAAGACAACTGTGTCAAATAATTTTTTTAAACACAGATTTTCCATTTACTCAGGAAAAATAATAATTTTGGCTCTGTTGATTGCTAGAACCACATGAATTGTTTACATGATCAAAATCTTATACTGAAATCCAGCAGATTATCCCCTGCTAGGTTGTGACAGGTAACAGGTAAAAAAGGGAAATAACATCTGAATTAATTACATTCCCAAGGATTTTCTCCTTTCCCCTTCCTTGCTAGCTTCCTCTATAGAAGGTCAAAGTACAGACCTGATAAAAGTCTGGGGCTGGGGGTTTAAAGGAATCAGAGGCCAGGTAATATATCAGAGAGGGGGGAAAAGAGGGGTGGTGTCAAAGTGAAAATGAGATCTAGTGCTACATGAATTTCATCTTCATAGTCTGAAGGCCCAAGGCTTCTATAGAAGAAATGATTTGAATAAACCAGAACATCTATGGATAAATCCAGCAGCGCTGTCTTGTTCTCACAAAGGATGCAGTGATTAAACTTTGAAATTTTTAATAAGTGGATTTCTTGCAGGATTCTGATGCATACAGAAAACAAGCTACTGGGGTGAAGTTTCTAGTGTAATTTCCTTTGCGCGCTAGCTTTCTGAACGTAGGGATCTTTACCTCTCTTTCACAGAAAATCACACCCAGGTCCTCTTACCTAGCTTTGGGGCGCAACAACAGAGGCACGGAATTATCATTCGTCCGAACGAGAGGGGTCCTAGCCTACGCGGAGGTCGTCCAGCCGCCAGAGTTGTTTTCGTCGCCGCGCTCTTTCTAAAGCCGCCCGGTTGGCTGAACTTTCCTTTCAAGAAGCTCGCGAACCCACCCGCACGCGTGGCACAAAATCGCCCTCCAGACCGGCTGAGAAGCAAAGAAGCCGAAGGGACGACGAGGGCCCTGGAAGAGACGGAGAGTCCGTTCCCTTCTTCCTCTTCTCCCCCACCCCCCTCCGCACATTCACGCTGCGTTTCGCCTTACCTTTGCTCGGTTTACGCCGAAACCCCGTGGAAATGAAAGCAAACAGCCCCACGGAAGGAGCCACGGCGGTGCTCGCTTATGCGCTGCTTGGCGAGAGGGGTTCGCTCCCGCCTCGCCGGCTTTTTAACCCCCCGCACCTCCCGCTTTGGCGTTAAAAAAAAGAAGCGAAGTCCCACGTCCACGCCTCCCGGCAGAAATTCATGAGGCTCCCTGGCCAGGTCCCATCCGGGTAGAAAGAAGACTGGAGGCTTCTGGTTTCCAAGAACAACCTGAGCCTGGCGCTTCGGAAGGGAGGAGCGACCCTGCCGCCACCTCCCGCAGCGGGCCAGAGGGCTTCACGCGGCGCTGGTTCCTCCTCTCCGTCGTGGCCCGAGGTGGGGGTGGGGAGGGAAGGCCTGGGGGCGTGGATGGCGCGGGATTTGTCCTCCTGATGACAACGATGCCATATTTTGCTCTTGGAAGAAAAGTCAGGAGTTCAACAGATGCAGCCTTCCAAGGCTGTAGCGCAGATGCCCGCGGAGAGCAACGCGATGGTGCCCACTGTCCTAAAACGAATTAGAAAAAAGGGGGTCGGGTCGGAGGGAGAGAGGTAATGTAATCACCGATCAGGATGAAAAGCAATAAAAAAAAATACCCAGATACAACTAGGTATTTGTTCTTGAGCTTCATTATACAGACTCTGATTTAGATCTATTCTAAACTAGTTAGAAAAACAATTAGTTCCAACAATACGGTCAAATTAATTATTAGAACTATATTACTATTACTCTTCTCACCCTTCCTAGTACCTACTTCATCCCACTTATGTCCATGTTGTTGTATCTTTT
>JANHGC010001891.1:574466-593112 GCA_027560395.1 Boaedon fuliginosus
CAAATCACAATTGTAAGACATGAACAGAGCTGCCAGCTAAGCCAGACTTGTTAGGAAGTCACAGCCTCAGAGCATCTATTAGTGTCACTTCTTTATAGCAGGAACGGTGACTTCTTCTCTATTATGAGACAGAAAATCAATAACCCCATGACCAGTCTCCACCTAAGTGGGCCATGGCAAGGCGTATATATTTACAGCCAACTACATGGAGTCGAGGTATGGGTGTGAGTGTGTGTGCGTGTGTGTGTGTGTGCGTGCATGTGTGAGCATTTTTCAACTTAACCGACAAAGTGTGATGGGGAGGCACTTTTACAAGGGGAAGCTAATTGCAGCTGGCAGACTGCGTGCACTTGTGTGCATGACACCCGACCCTCCGAGCAGGTGCTGAGACTGCTGGGCAAGCATTAAGTAGATTATGGTGATTCAATGGCCAAGGGGGACTGACATCAGAATAAAAGGGAACTATGATTATATTTTGCAGACAGAGAGCTGAGCATTGGATAACTCCGCTCCTATGAGAAACACTGATAGAGTCACAATTGTATTTTATACTGGCGCAATGGAACGGAGCGGTTCCCTGATTATTTGCAGCGCTTTGCTTTCATTGGTGAAATTGGAAATTAATCGACAAGGCCTATCTGATATTATTCTTTTTTACATGTTGCCAAACACCATGATAAGAAGCAGTATTTGAATCAAATTAAAACTCTTTACTTCACTAACAACATGGCCTGCACAGTTTCACTAGCTAATTTTGCCTTACCGCCTTACCTTAGCCGCCTCGAGTTCCCCTTTGGGTGAAGAGAGGCGGGGTATAAATTTAATAAATAAATAAATAAATAAATAAATAAATAAACAAACAAACAAATAAATTAAATCAGTTGTTTTGGGGGCCTAAATTGATGTGCGTGCAATGCGTGTGCCACACACACTACCTCAGGCCCGAAAAACAGCTGATTTAGCTACCAGTTTGGCTGAACTGGTTGCTAAATTTAGTGGAGCTGGTGGCTAAATCAGCTGTTTTTCGGGCCTGAGCTGATGTGCGTGCAGCGTGTACTGCACACGCATCAATTTAGGCCTGAAAATTATCTGATTTAGCTACCAGTCCGGCTGAACTGGTAGCTAAATTTTTGGGCCTAAGGTGATATGCACACATCACACATTTGGCACACACCCGCTTGGTGCGTGCGCACATATCCAAAATGTCAGCAGCAAGCAAACCGGTTGTTAGACTGGTAGGAACCCACCTCTGTTAGCTACCCAAAGTACATATGATTGCCTTCTTTCCCCAAGGAGATGCTGTATATAAGAAGGAAGTGTTTAACAAGTTTAAGAATTCTCGACAGCGAAATGTTTGAGCTGCTGAATTTCTGCCTGTTTTACAACTGTTGTAGCATAAGAATCTTTAAGGAAAATTATGTGACAATCATCAAAACAAAGTGATAGCTTACCTTGAAGAATTCAGTGATAATGTTAGTCTTTACCAAATTGATGGTATACCCATGGGTTTGCTGACATTAGGAATTTTCTTTGGATCATTGCAAAATTGATTTTAAAAATGAAAGTAAAATTAAAAGTCTAAAATCAGTAGGTTCATGCATCACTCTGAGCTAATATTAAACCATTGGATGGCTTCAGTGCATTGTGTGAAATTAGGATTGCTTAATTTGGGTTTGAAAATCCCAAATAACCACTAGAAGGCAGTAAGGTATTAGTTATTCATAATTCTTTGCTGCCATCTGGTGTTCATGTAGGTTGTTGCATCATGTTTCTGGTAGCTGTAATATAGCTTATTATTTGGTGCGTGTGGAGGGAGAACAAATGCTTATTTTGGTAGGTCTATCACATCTGACTGCAAACATTGCCTCCTAGATGGTGACAAACGGTTTTCCTATAGCTCTTTGCTGCTATGCACTGATCTTTCAGATATTTGTCATACAGGTACATTAGGTGTAGACTGATAATAAAAATGAAACCTCTATTTAATGGGCCTCCTTTTAGCAGATGTTGAATGCAATGAACCAATTTCCATTTCCCCTCTGTAACAGACATGGCATCTAAAACAGTTTGATGATGTACTTTGATGTACATTATATACTGTTATATTTCCGTTATTTGTATAATAACATTTATGCAAGGATGTAAAGTGCATCATTCATATAATTTTATATCATGTGGCACAAATGATATGATTTATATCATTTGCATAATGCCATTACACAAATTCACTATTCTTATCAATTCTAACCTGCTTAGGCATTACATGCTTAATAACTTCCTTAATAATACCATGATGTCTTAGATTGATTGGGAATGCTCTTTAAGTTTATTACTTGCCAGCCAGATCAGGAATTAAAATATGTACAGAGAAATACTCTGTATTAGCCTTCACTTTGGGGCTTATTCTCCACTCAAAATTCTTAAAGCCCAAAGTACTTGGTGTTAAGTTTTGATAAAATAAAGTGACAGGCCTAGGCAAACCAATATGTGGTTACCCACTGTGGGTGCCATGTAGCGAATTTGAATTTCCGTTCCTACTCTCATTCATTTTTGCCCTTTGGACTTGATTTGCATTACGAACTGGTTTATATCAGATCAGCCAATATCAGACCACTATTCCACCCTGTCCTTTATGGTCTATTCTGGCATCAGGTATCCAGAGTCTTAGTCAGAATTCATTCATATTGTCTGCAACATATTGATATCAAAGTCTGAACTTTAATGCTTTTCCATTGAATATCCTGGTCTTATACTGTACATGACTCTCATTGCATAGAGTCACATATTTGTTTTAAATGCAATTTATGCTTGCAACCTACCAATAATATGAAGGCAATCTGTTTATTGCTGGTGATGTGGTGTTGGAATGTCTCTGGGCAGATGCAGATTCAAGTCTACCCTCAGCCATGGAACCACAATGGCCGGCTTTGGCTGGCCATTTTTCTCCGTCCAACTATCTCATAGGTTTTTGTTGTTCTTGTGGGGAAAAATGGGAAGAGAGAGAGTGCTAGAATTGCAGCCTTGAGCTCTTGAATGAAAAATGGGATATAAATCATCATGGGATTATGGGTGAACTAGCCTAGACTGAACTTCTAAATATGATGTATGTGTGTCAATAGCTTCAGGAACTCAGAAATTTCAATGCCTTCTCCTGAGGATGCAGAGTTAGAAATGTGTAGATTTCTTTCAGCAAGATATGAACGTACTATGAATATGGAAAAAAAAACAGCTGAGCCTGAGGGCTTGCTTAATCTGAATAGATAAATCACTTTCCAGTCTAGAAGGCTGCTGGAATAAAAGTCCCTTCACATAATCACTGGCTGTTCATTTCTGAACTAATATTTGAATGCCAACTAAGTCTGAAGCTAAAGGAATATATTTGGGTGGATGAGTTTGGGAATTGGGCAGTTGAGAACACTATCTCAGGAAAAACAACTAGAAAGTTTGGGAGTGCCAATTACTTCTTTGGCTTGGAGTATTAATAGCAATTCTGGTTGCTTATACTTTTCTGCAGTGAAGTTGCAGTGGTTTTGATTGCTGTAGTGCATTCTATGAGGAGATATTCTTGTGCTTCATTCAGAGTACACATCAATCAGAATAGAGCTGGAAGGAACTTTGGAGATTTTCTTGTCTAATCCCCTGCTCAAGCAGGAGACCCTATACCATTTTATATAGATGGCTGTCCAGTCTTTTCATAAAAACCTCCAGTAATGAAGCACCTACAACTTCTGAAGGCAAGCTGTTCCACTGGTTAATTGTCCTCACTGTTGCAAAGTTTCTCCTTTATTTCAGGTTGCTTCTCTCCTTGATTAGTTTTAATCCATTGTTTCTTGTCTTGCTTTCTGGTGCTTTGTAAAATAAGTTGACCCCCTCTTCTTTGTGGCAGCCCCTCAAATACTGGAATACTGCTATCATGTCACCCCAGTCCTTATTTTCTTTAGACTGGACATACTCAACTCCTGCATTTGTTCTTCATATGTTTTTGTTTTCAGGCCCTTAATAATATTAGTTGCTCTTCTTTGCACCTTTTCCCAAAGTCTCAATATTTTTTTTTTGTAATGTGGTGACCAAAACTGGAGGCAGTATTCCAGGTGTGATCTTACTAAGGATTTATAAAGTGGTACCAGTACTAATACTTCATATGATTTTGATTCTATGCCTCTGTTTATGCAACCAAGGATTGTATTTGCTTTTTTGGCGGCTGCTGCATACTGCTGGGTCATGTTTAAGTGATTGTCCACTTGGACTCCAAGGTCCCTCTCACAGTTACTGTTTTTGAACCAGGTTTTGCCTAATCTGTATTTGTATGCCTAGGTGTAAAATTTTCCTACCTAGGTGTAAAACCTTAATTTTCTCCATAAAATTAAATTTTATGTTGTTGGATAGGGCCCATTGTTCAATCTTGTCAAGATCTTTTTGGAACCTGAGCTTGTCTTCTGGAGGGTTGGCTATTCCTGCCAGCTTAATTTCATCTGCAAATTTCATGAGTTCTTCTATTCCTTCATCTAAGTCATTTATGAAAATATTGAAGAGTACTGGGCCTAAGACAGAACCTTGTGGTATCCCACTGCTTACTTCCCACCATGAAGATGTAGTACCATTAAGGACTACTTGTTGAGTATGGTTTGTCAGCCAGTTACAAATCTATCTGGTGGTGACACTGTCTATACCACATTTTTCTAATTTACCAAGAAGTAGATTGTGGTCCACTTGTCACGCTCCTTTCTGTCAAAGAACTGGACTCAAAACAAGTCATGAAACAATGGTCTCGGAACAAGGATTTATTTCACAGTTACACACAAGAAAGTAAGTTAAGTAACTAATGAGAATGGTGTAAGGGTCTGGTTACTTCCTTTCTCCTTTTTTCCCTCTAATACTATTACATCATAGTCCAGGGGGAAGGATTTAAAGGTATCATACTCTTCAATTGCTCCAGACCCTGACAGGCAGTTCCACCTTCACCAGGTTGGAATAAAGTAACTAAAATGATTAACAGAGATAGGGATGTTGTTTATAAAATCATTTCAACAATCGTGGAGCATTCATGTCTTTCTTATCCACCCAGGAATTATCTGCTTCTGAATAACCTTTCCAATGAACTAAGTACTGTACTTCTCCTTGTCTTTTCCTTACATCTTTTATATTGGCTATTTCATAATGGTCTTTTAAATCCACTTTGGGCTGATCCTGTGTATGCATAACTGGTTTCAGTAAACTAATATGGAAGTAAGATATACTTTTCCTAATGAGGGGGAAATTTCAACTTCACTGTTACCAGATTAATTATTTTTATCACCGGGAAAGGGTCTATATATTTCGGTCCCAATTTTCTATTCATCTGAAGATATTTAGTTGACAAATAAACTAATGATCCAATTTTCAATACTGGCTGAGGTGCTCTCTTCCTATCCGTCCACTATTTATATTTCTGATTAGCCTCACTTAATGCTTTCTTTACATTAAACCATATTTCTGGGAGTTTATCAACCCATACCTTGGGATCATGTTTGGTGGGAGATGTATTCTCAAATTCCGGTATTGTCTTGAAATCATTTCCATACACTATTTGAAATGGGGCATACCCAGTGCTGGCATGTATGGAATTATTATATGCCACTTCAGCGAAGGTCAGTAAGTCAACCCAATCACTTTGTTGTTGTTTGGTATAGCTTCATAAAAATCTTTTCACTATAGCATTCACTCATTCCACCGCACCGTTGGTATGTGGATGATAGTCTGAGCTAGGTCCCTGGGATGACCCTATTAGATGCAAAAAATCACGCCAGAATTTAGATGTAAACTGGACACCATGGTCTGATGTAATATCTCTAAGAACTCTATGTATCCTGTAAATATTATGCAAGAATATATATGCAAGTTGTCTTGCTGATGGTAGTTTCCTGCAGGGTATAAAGTGGGCCTGTTTGGAGAACAGGTCCACAACTGATCGTATCACGGTGCAACCTGAATTTCTGTCCATGGTTGGTTAGGGTTAGCCACTGATGTAACAGTCCATACAGTTTCCCTGGTTTATGTTTCATTGTAGCACAAATGACACATTGCTGGGAATATCTTTCAACATCTTTTCATAGAGCTGGCCACCAAAACCTCTTCCTTACTAGATGTAACATCTTTAGGTACCCAAAATACCCTGCTGTTTTCACATCGTGATATTGATACAACACCTTTTTCCTACAATCATGTGGTACATATATCTTTCCGTCCTTCCAGGTTATTATGCAACCACCATACATCTTTATCCATAGAATTTCTTATGTCAGTCTTAAAGTCATCATTTTTATGTAACGATCGAGAGCCTTGAGCTGTTTCTATCTCTGTGAAAAGAGATTGGACTATTTCTTCTCTTCTTGAATTAAATTGTGGTTGTCTTGATAGGGTGTCAGCTAGAAAACTTTGGCCACCTGGGATGTACTTCAGTGTAAAGCAGAACCTTTGGAAGAACTGGGACCATCGCATTTATCTGGGGGATAGTCGTCATATTTTTTGTAAGGCCAAGAGGTTGTGGTGATCGGTACACACCTCAAATGGTATTGTACATCCCTCTAGATAGTGACACCAGGTAGTTAAGGCCCAATGTATGGTGAAGGCCTTCTTTTCCCATATGGCCCATTTGTGTTCAGTTGTTGATAACGTCCGGGAGGTATACGCACAAGGCCTTAATATCTGCTTCTCGTCCCTTTGTAACAACACTTCCCCCACTGCCACATCACTGGCATCCACTTGAACAATAAACATACGCATAGGGTTTGGGTGTTGTAAGATAGGTTCCACAGAAAACTGTTTAAGTTTTCTAAGGCTTGATCACATTCATCTGACCACTCTATAATCTATCCTGATTTTGGTGGATTGGTAAAATGTTTCATTTTTAACAAGTTAGTAAGAGGTAATGCTAATTGAGGAAATGGGGCACAAACTGCCGATAAAAATTGGTGAATCCAAGAAATGCCTGCAGTTGTTTTCTTGTCTTCGGTGGTTGCCACTGTATTACAGACTCTACTTTAGCAGCATCCATCTCTATCCCCATAGATGAGACCCTGTATCCTAGATAATCAAGAATATTCTGATGAGAAGCACATTTTGATAGTTTTACATATAGCTTTTTTTTTAATAATCTTCTTAACACTTCATGAACAAGATTTATATGTTCTTCCATTGTCACTGTATAAATTAATATATCATCAAGATATACTATGACACCTTTATATAATAAATCATGCAGTACGGTGTTGATTAACTGCATGAATACAGCCAGTGCTCCCTGAAGGCCAAATGACATCACTCAGAATTGGTAACTGCCCAATGGACAATTAAATGAGGTCTTCCATTTGTCACCTTCTTTTATCCGGATTTGGTAATATGCCTCATGGAGATCCAACCAAGTGAAAATCTTTCTAGATGATTCTGTCACTAGTAAATCCTTTATCAATGGAAGTGGATATAGAGGGTCTGCACATATCGCATTTAAGCTGTGGAAATCGACACACAATTGTAACTCTCCATCTTTCTTCTCATGAAAGAGAACAGGCACCGCAATCCACGACCAATTGGAAACAATGAAGCCTCTAGCCACATTCTTTTCTATGTATCAACACATTGCCTCCAACTCCTTGGGCATCATGGAATACAGACCCTGACACCGTTCTTCTGTCACGCTGCTTTCTGTCAAAGAACTGGACTCAAAACAAGCCATGAAACAATGGTCTCAGAACAAGGATTTATTTCACAGTCACGCACAGGAAAACAAGTTAAGTAACTAATGAGAATAGTGTCACGGTCTGGTTGCTTCCGTTCTCCTTTTATTCCTCTAATACTATTACATCATAGTCCGGGGGAAGAATTTAAAGGCACCATACTCTTCAATTGTTCCAGACCCTGACATCCACTTTTACCAATTCCTTGCTGAAGACTAAGTATACTATGTCCACAGCATTTTGCTGGTCTACTAATTTAGTTACTCTGTCACAGAATGAAATAAGATTGGTTTGCATGATCTGTTTTTAACAAACCCATTGCTACTGGCTACTAGTTATAATTTTATTTGTTTCTAGATGTTCACAGATCTGTTTTTGAATTATTTTTTTCCAGTACCTTCCCAGGTATTGATTGATTGGTCTTCTAGGAAAGAATTTTTGTTAGCACAACTGTCTTCTTTTTTGTAAGGCTGTCAATTGAGAGGAAGTCACTTCCTACACATAGTTTGCAACCAAGTTTCTTATGGTGGACACGAGTGGTGAGTTCCATTTCCAATTTTCCAATCAACTGGATCACAGAACCAGTCAAACAACACAAGGTTAGATGTAGAGTAAAGGTATGATGAAATTTCATCTGGGCCCCAAAAGCATAATTACTCCTGAGCTGCATGAAGATCTGATGTTATGGGGTGAGTATCTTAGAATGACAAGGGATACTCGGCATTGATTAAGTGTTTAAGCCCCATTCAAGTCTGAAAGTTTGTTGCCAACTGTCTTTTCAAACAATTCAACTGTTTCTCCATATTAGACATTTCTTGCTTTCCCACACCTTCTGCTACTTTTGAAACCAATCCAAAGTTTTTGTTTATTTCTGAACCCATTCCAACAATTCCATAGTGAATTGCAATCAGCTGAGAGTGACGGGCAAAAGGAGGGTGAAGCCTTGCCATTTGCTTCCCCCTCGTCCGTTCATTTCAGCCTTCTTTCAAACAGAAATTACTCACATTAATCAAGAGAGAGAATGTGTTTGCAGCTTGTGAATTTGGTGCTATGGAATCAAATTCCATCAGCGGCAGCAGAAGACAGGAACCTCTATCTCTGTCACACATGGCCTAATAGAGCCATTGCCAGAGGAAATTGGATGTGAGAATTCTCCTAAATAAATCTGCCCTTAAAAAAGGCCAGATCTACATGACAAATGGATACTTCTAACAGGAACCAGTACAGATGTCCAGTAGGACAAATTAATATGGATCACTTCTGCAGTAAGTGTCAAAGATGGGAAGAGATGCTCTACAGAGAAAGGGTTTTTAGTTGTATTAGTTTGTGGCACTTTTCAAAAGGGGAAATATACAACAAGTTACTTGAGCATTGCACTGAGAGTACAAAGGCAAGAAGGATACTGCTAAATCAATCAAAAACCTATTTTTACATGTCCCACAGGGGCCAACAGGATGACTTCAAGCAGCTCATAAATATGGAAAGAAGAATGAAAACTCTGCAGTACTTTTTAAGATAGGTTGCCTGTGATTTTGGAGCTATTATACACCCATGAAGAATGATTCAGTACTAGCCATTGATAGCTAGGACTAGTATTACAGGGGTTTGAAGAACATGCAAAATAAACTAAAAACAGGGCCAACCAATTTGGGATTCTCTTTGTTGTGGAAATTCAGACATTTTCTTAAGTCATAATATGACTATCACATCTGCAGTTGTGTTTAGTTAACTTAAATTTAGGGATCAGTATGACATGTAGAACCAGCTTTCTGGATCATTAGCTTTCAGGCCAATGAAGTCCTTCACCTAATTTCAAAGGTCATTGGCAAATGATCAGTTCAGACTACTTTGAGGCATGGGTGTCAAACTCGATCATGTCATGTGATGTCACTTGATGTATTGTGACTTTTTTGCCTTTGCGGAGCTGGGATGGGTGTGGCCTGTGTGTGATGCATTTGGACTGCAGGCTGCCAGTTTGACACCCCTAAGAAGAAAACCTTCTCTATCAGGTTGCTGCATAAGAGGAAGAGAAGGAGAAAAAGTGTTGCTAGTGGGCATGTTTGGAAAGACAGATTTCAAATTGAACATCTCCAGAGAAGCTCAGATACATCAATATACATCTTGTAGCAAGCATAAGGTTTGACAGATAGGCCCAAACATTTCCTCTCCAGGAGAAACTGAAGGTTGTTGAGAAAGAATTTTGTGCCAGGGTGGAAAAAAAGAGAAAGCTATGTTTATCCTCCTTCACCTCCAGAATGACATTTGGACGTTCAAAAAGAAAGGAAGTCCAAATACATTGAATCAAAAGCAAAATATGATTCAGGGATCTTTATCTGGGCAGATATAAATAAATATCTACTTAGAATTGCACTGAATTCAATCTTTTTTACAACTAATTTTCATTTATTTTATTATTTATTTTTATTTATTTGGATTTATACCCCGCCTCTCTTCCCCAGTCAACTTTCGATTGGTTTCATAATTTAAGGGAATCTGTGCCACTGATTTCTTAAAGGGTTTTCTTTATTGATAACAAATCACTGCTATAATTCTTCTATTTATTATTATATATTATACTGGATCCATTTTCTTGTTTCATTCCTTTGCTATTGTTGGATCTCCAGATATAAAGAGTACTGTAATTTATTTTCCCCAACATTGATTACCTGCATTCTAATATTTATAGCTAAGTGTGAAGAAATACTTCCAAGGAAAAACAGAGTAAATACTTATAGCCTCCATGCATATAACACTTTTCATCACCTCCTTCTGATAAAAACCTTAACATTTGCCTCCTTTCTTTGATCTATTGCATTGATCTCACACCCTTTCTCTTAGAACCTTAGACTAAAACTTTGTCTGAGTTGGGAGGAGCTTGCCTGCCTTGCATCTGTGTAGCAAATACCACAATAGATGGGAACTTGCCCGATCCCTAAAGAATCTCTTTCAGAATTCCCAGCCAGCATTAGGAATGAATCTGGGGCTTTGTTGCTTACTTGAAGTGGGTACTCACTCACTCATAGTAGATAGTTGCCTCTTCTCATCCTAACACTCACTGCCTCACATGTTAAATCACAACTTATGATTTGTTCAACAAACCATGGTTTACACAACCTTTACCTTACCATGATGCATGACTCTAAACAATGCTTTAATGGCCTGAAAGGAGAACAACTTCAGGCAGCTAGTCCCTCCAGTCTCTTGAAAGTGTGTGATTCTTTTCAATAGATTAACCTGTCCCCGGGGGCTTTTTGAGCTGAGCTGACACAAACAAGCAATTTCATTATGCATAAAAGCAAGATGAAAGAGTGGCCAATAATGTATCCTGAAGGTCAGAGCAGCAAATGCCAACAAGAATCCCTCCGCACCTTGAAGACAAGCTGGCTTATAGGCAAACATATCTGGACCTGAACATTAAAGGTCAAGTGCCTACCTCCTCAGAACATGAAACTTATTCTGATTTTTCTTTCCAAAAGAAGAGCATGCTTGTCCATCATGCGAGGAACAAGACAAATTAATATTCCAATTCTTGTTGTCTAATTAGGAAAAAAATCACTTCTGATAAGAACAACTACCTTTCAGACTTTCATGGATCTTGAGACTTGGGTGTTTTGAAGGAATGCTTATCACTCTGGATGACTGCTAATTTATTTTTAGTTATAAGACTGGGAATAGCAGACATGAGGGTGTTTTTGTTCTAGGGTGAGTCTTTTATCCACTTGAAAAGCAGATCATGTGGACTGGAAGGGATGATCTCACAATCAAAATATTCTCTGTGTACTAGGCAGAGGCAAATTATTGTTCATCCATTCAGATTAACAAAAGGATGGTGATTTATACCCTGCTCAGGAGGTACAAGGTTTGAAAGGCAGAAGATATGGTTTTACAGTTCCTTTGAGTAATAGTCTAGATTGCCAAGGTCGTAACATTTCCATCCAATCATACTAACATCAAACAACATTCACATGAGCTGCTGTTGTCTCTGTGAGCCAGGTTAATAGCCTTGTTAAACTCTTTCAGGTGATTGTCAAAAGATCAAGCAAAGAATTGGAAACGTTATAGGAAAGAATCTTCCTCGTAGTCAACATTAATGTGGATTCTTTCACTCCTTGGTAGCTGAGCCCTATTCTCTCTTTGTGACAAAGCTGGCAATTGATGTTCCAATTACAATTTTAATGTGGAACAAATTAAAGATTCACCTGGCTGCATTTTCAATCCCACCCAGTGTCATTTACAGGTGGGACAAGCAACCATCCATTGTTATTTTAACTGTGGTGGGGTAAGCTTGGTAGACTGGGGACAAGTTACCTCGAATGGATGGAGCCATCTTATAAACTGTCAAGTCCCACTTTGCTGAGAAAATTCAAGATAGAACTACAGTTTTTCTTACCCTAAGGTATCTTTAATGCTAATCTTGGGATCAACAGAAAATTTTGGAAGCTGTAAGAATTCCCAACCTTTTTTTATAGTAATACCATTAAGATGGCTTCTGTTCAAATGACTTGAAATGTTTCTTCTCATGTTTCTTGCCCCTCATTTTGGGTTGCCATTTATAAGAGAAATGTGTAACAACTTCTGTCTTCTGATTGTCTATATCTGCATTCCCTTCCTTTACTTCTTCAGCCTTTCCACAATTCTTCACCCCAAGTGACAATTCTGCTACTTGAAATAATCCTTGAAGAGTACTAAACTCACAACCCCCCTCCACCCCAAAAATCTGGTTGACATGTCAGTTGAGCCAAGGAGGAGTGTGGGGTGAGATAGGATCCTCTTTCATCCCATGTCCCTTTTCTGTTCTGTTGACTTGCCAGGCAGGCTATTTTTCAACATAGATTTATTGCTCTGCTAGAAAACTGGTAGACCCATGTTTGAAATATTTCAGGTGAACGGTCAATAGTGCAGTAGGGAGGTTGTGAGGAACACTGTACTTCTCACTTCACCCTGCATCTTTCAAGAGTACCTGTGGCTTGACATTTAGGCTAAAAGGCAAATGGAGAGAATTCTTGTTAATTTCATTTATTTTATTTATTATTTATTTATTAGATTTATACCCCGCCTCTCTTCACCCCAAAGGGGAACCCAGCTTTAATCCAAAATAAGCATTTAAGGAAATAGTTGTATTGGCAGTAAGTGGCCAAATGCCCAAACTGTAGCCTTTAAAATAGCCCAGAAGTAATATGTAAAATAGACAGAATGGCATTTACCCCCTCCCCCAAATAATAAGAACAGCAGAACACTTGACCATGTGAAATGACTTCTCCTTTCAGTAGAAGCAGTGGAGAATGTCTAGCGCAGTGATTTGCAACAGAACTAACAGAACAGAACATGATTGACAAAATTGAGCAATGATTGGTTTTTTTTTTTAATACAGATCAAGTGGTTTTTCAAAAGACTGCTAAATCTGTGTTTAACTCATAGATCTAGTGCTCTGACCTGACATGTACACTGGAAGTATGCCAACCAGGCATTACACAGGTGGATCTTTCTGTGGAAGCCAGGTCTCAGGTCTCTCCCAAAGTCTAAAGCAATACAGTCATTGAGTGGAAAAGAGGAGATATCTTCACAGCAGAATAGCGCACCAATATTATTAATAAGGCATCATATATCATTCACATAGAAACAATTGCAATGGAATAAGGGGGAAACCCTGCTTTTAAAATTAAAACATCTAAAGACAAAAGCTTTCTCCATGTTGGGTTGAGGATAAACCAAAAGTAAGTCCATAAGGATATGCCTTTCAGCCATTGTTAGTGATGGATTTTCACACCTTCGTTAGCAGAAGATGGGAATGAGACCCAAACTTCCCACCTTCTATCTGTAACCTCCAATTAGTGGTCTTCAGAGTGTTTCTCAGAGGAGGACATATTCTCCAAGGAGCTGATTAAAAATAACAATTGAGCATCAAAAGATTAAAATGTGATACAGGCTGAAGAGGAAGCTGTACTATTTTTTGTTAAGAGTATCTTTAAAAATAATCTAATATAGATAACTCTCACATACAAAGTTGTTATAGCTCTAACCTTTTCTCCAAAACGTTCAGAGTAATATTTCATTATTTCCCCATTTCTTCTATTCTGGGAACATTCATTGGATGTAGAAACAGAGAATCATATCACTAGTATGCAGCAGAAACAGCAAAGAAATTTGTGGCATCTTGGCTGCTTACAAGGATATTACAACAGATATGTCTTGTAGACTTAAATCCACTTCATCAGGTGCATGATTGAAGTTTTATGACTGATGGCAGCAAATTAGGCTCTGAAATGATGATTAATTGAGCAGGGATCTGATTTTGGCTCTTCTTGTTTAATATTGTTAACTAAACAACAATAAAGCATGATGACAAGAAACATCTTTATTCTTACAGATCAGCAATCATATACACTGATTGCTTGGGAAGTGGTCTTTCCTTGCAACAGTAATAGAACCTTAAGGGAAAAAGAGTAATTTCTTCTGCAAGAAGCCAGCAGTGTAGAAATCACTTCATCACTGAATTGTTCTGCAAGATTTTAACATTGTCCAGATTTTTCCTTCTAATCAGTGGCAGCAGCTTTGGATGCACGAATTGCTGTCCATACAAAAAGCTGCTCAAGCTTTAGTAAGATGGAGAACCACTTTCTCCCACACCAGCTGCTCACACTTATGGTCACTCTTCTGAATAACATCTACTGCATCCCCTTGTTTTTTTCTGACTGTGTCAATGCCTGCCATGCATTGAATGCCTTCAGGTCTGTGCTTCCTACCCAGTAGCCTGAGACAATTAAATCCTGACCTTTATAGCTGTGGTTTATTAACTCTCTGTCTTTCTATGTGAAGGCTGAACATTTACAGGTGGGAAGGGAGACAAAAGCCATCTGTGCACCTAAAGACTGACAGAAAATGGAGCTGTAATTTATATCACACAAAACAAAAAGAGCACTTTTGGACAGAAAAAAACAAGAAAGTTCAATTTAACACTTCTCATACTGAAAGAGGGAGGCTATTTTCCAAAGATGCTCTTCAGCAGTAATTGGCAATACAATTTGAGGAAATGTCAGCATCTAAAATATAGGGATTGCCATCCACTTAGATGATAGGATACCTAGAAACCCTTGACTGGCAACTTGAGATCTGTTCTTTATTTTGAAGAGCGCATTAATAATCAATTGAATTGAAATATAGATATATGTACCATGAGTCCCCCAAAACAAGACTGGGTCTTATATTATTTTTTGCTCCCAAAAATGTATTATGGCTTATTTTCTGATTAGAGAAATTTTCAGGGAAAAACGGTACTAAATGTGACTGTCTGGATGATGATCTTAACTGATCTTAACTGAGGCTTATTTGGGGGGCACGGCTTATATTACGAGTGTCCTGAAAAACCATGCTAGGGTTACTTTCCAACTGAATCTTATTTTAGGGGTATTTATGTACCATAGTAAATATTATTTGGTGTTAATGCTGTGGTTAGAATGCTACTTCTGCTGACTGTCAACTGCCAGCAGTTCAGTAGTTTGACTCTCACCAGGCTCAAGGTTGACTCAGCCTTCCATCCTTCTGAATTTGATAAAACGTGGACCCAGATTGTTGGGGCAATATGCTGACTCTGTTAACCACTTACAGATGGCTGTAAAGCACTGTGAAGCAGTATATAAGTTTAAGTACTACGCATTGCTAAGTGCTATTTACCCATGTAGTATGGCTGTAGTATTATTATTTATCCTTATTATTATTTTCTTTACTTCTTTACTTCTTTACTCTTTTACTTTGCTGAGCAAAGTAAAGTAAAGTTCACTGAGAGCTTCTGTACTGGAGACAAATTCTTTCTGTGTCTAATCACATGGTCAAATAAAATATTCAAATCAATTCAGCAAAGTTCTTTCCAACAGTGGAGTTGTCCCAAGAATATTATGTTTATTTATTTATTTATTTATTTATTTATTTATTTATTTATTTATTTATTAGATTTATACCCCGCCTCTCTTCACCCCAAGGGGGAACTCGAGGCGGCAAACAATCACAATTAAAAACAATCCTATACAATAAAATTCAAAACTCAATCACTCATCCAATCATACAAATTTCTGGGGGTAGGTGACAAGGGATCAGGTCCAAGCTTGAGAGCAGAGCCAGGTCTTAACGGCCTTGCGGAAAACAGGCAGACTGGAGATGGTCCTAATTTCAGTGGGGAGTGAGTTCCAAAGGGACGGAGCACCCACCAAGAAGGCTCGCGCCTGCGGCCCCACCAGCCGACATTGCTTCGCCGACGGAATCCGGAGCATGGCCTCTCTATGGGATCTCACCGGGCGCTGGGAGGCATACGGTAGCAGACTGCCACCCGTCCGAATTTTGATCACGTGACCACGGGGACCCTGCGAGGGTTGTAAGTGTGAAAAATAGCCCTAACACACTTTCTCCCAGCGCTGTCGTAGCTTTGAATGGACACTATGTGAAGCGTGGTAAATTGAGGACTACCTGTAGACTGGATTTCGTTCTCATGGAATGCAGTTGAAAAGCAATGAAAT
Organism: Boaedon fuliginosus; assembly: GCA_027560395.1. Lineage (NCBI taxonomy): Eukaryota > Metazoa > Chordata > Lepidosauria > Squamata > Lamprophiidae > Boaedon > Boaedon fuliginosus. Next base: position 590,686 of record JANHGC010001891.1, read on the forward strand.
ACAGAAGGGCCTTCGTCCCCAGGATCTTCTCTTTTTCTTAAGGCAGAGGATAATTTTGGGGAAAGGTTTTGGGGACCTGCTCTCCAGCTTGCAGAGGGCAAGTTTCACACATCCAGACACACACACAGACACACACAGACACACACAAACAAGCTTCTGGAGCACACTCTGGATTTAATGGGACGGTGGAGAAGGCGTCAACAAACAGCCTACGAGATACCTTGCCAGATTTCCAAACGCCTTCCAAAGAACGACTTCAAAGGCTGAAGCTGGCAATGTTTTATTCCCTTGTGCATCTATTTGCAGTACGCATTCCTGTATCTCATTTTTCACTCTTTAGAGCCCGAGCCTGCTCCGGTGAGAGAAGGTCGAACACATTTGCTTTTTCACCCTCCAAACCCCCAGGCGAGGAGGACAAACGCTCAAGCTATTTGGTGCGACTCTTGCTCCAGAGACGGCTACCGGAGACAAGCGTTGGACACTTTCCACGGCACCAATCCTGACGGCGTTACAAAGCACCGGTGCACACCTCTCTGGTGTAGCCTTTCGACCCAGATCAAATTTATCCAAAGCGAGGCCCAGCAAGAGACAAAAGAGGGCAGGATCTGTCCCTGGGAATTGACTCCCAGGGAAATCAAATTTGAATTCGCCCTTTGCCATCTCCACTCTCTACACACAGTGCTTCCAAAGGAAGGGAGGGGGGAAGCGCATGGATGCATCGTCTTTAAGCACCAAACTGCCACTCTGTAATAAATCAACACACACACCCCACTTTCCCCCCATCCCTCCCTCAAATCCTCACAAGTCTTATGAAGCTGTACCACTTTGCAAGCAGGAGGGACAGTCGCTACGGCTCTCTCTGCATTTTCGGGCGCTCTCGCCAACCGAGGTGGGCATCTTGGCGCACCGCCCTCCTCCCCATCCGCCTAACTTGCCGAACGCCTGGGCGGAGGGAAGGGAATCCTTGTTTGTTCCTAAATGCTGCGTAGTAACTTTCAACCCGGTTCCCCCCACGTGGGAAACCAGGGTTGGCTGTCGCAGCCCTGCTGGAGTCCTGGTCTCCATCCACGGTCACAGGAGGGGCAGGTAACCAAAGACAGAGGAACGATTCTCACTTTAGAAGCCACTTGGAAACTTCTCACGACCTCCGGCTCCATACCCTGGGATTGAAGTTTCAGGGGGTTTTTTCCCCCCCTTTTTTTCGAAAGGATGTTTTGGTTGGTTTGTTTTTCACAGTTAGACAGAGGTGGGCGTAGCTGCCCTGGGAAGCACCAGTCAGTATCCTCAAAGGAAAGGACTCTGGATTTTTGCTACTCTCCTCCTGAAGTTAATCCTTGGGGGGTTTTTTTGGTCCACACCCCCATTGACTGAGATGAAACCATCTTCATAGGAGGGGCGGGGAAGGCTGAAGTATGGTCAGCTGGGCACCCATCCTGGCCACTCACCTTCAGGGGCTGATTCTCCATTCTTCTTGGTCTGAGCTGACCACCCTGCTAGTCCATAGTACCACTCATCACGCTGAGTTAAGGGTGCCCCAAGGGCCCCCTGTCTGGCTGGCTTCTATGCGTCTCCATCCCCAAGACACGGGACGTGCGTCTCCATAGCTTCCTTCCCAACATCTGCCATGGATGACATGAAAAAGATAGGGTTCTCTACAGCAAAGGTTGATTCCTGGGGGTGGGTGGGCTCAAGGTGGGCTTCAGAGACCCCCCGGCTCTAAGGGAAGGGGCTCTTCCTGCTGCTTCTTCCGTTGACGCTCCCTCTTGGCCCGCCAGCAGACCAAGGCGGCCACCAGGAGGCCGACGCCGAAGATCAAGGTGGCCACCGAGACCACCTTGGCGATGTCCATCTGGGGCCCGTTGATGGTGAAGGTGATGCAGGTGGCGGCGATGCCGATCACCAAGGCAACGATGCCAAAGGGGAAGATGCAGCGGTACCACGACTTCTCGGTGCCCCCCGTGGCCAGGGCTAGCTTGTTCAAGGTGGCGGTGGAGTCCGTGGTGGCAGCTACGGGCAGCCCCGATTTCCCTCCTTGGAGGCAGGTCAATGAGTTGGACTTACAGTTCATCATCCTGGCAGGTGCCCGGTGGAAGATTCTTACCCAAACTCCCTGGGAGGAACCAAGCACCAGAACTCTTGCAATGTTAGCTTCTTCCTGGGAGTAGAGAACCACCGGGAAAGTCCTCTCCTTCGTTTCTTCTCTTGTTGCGTTCTTTCCCTCTCTCTCCCTCCCTCTCTCTCTCTCTCCTCTTTCTCTCTCTGGGTGCTTCTGACTGGTGAAGGCTTCTGGCTTTCTGCACCAGCGTTGGCTCCCACTGATTCTTTTTGCCGTAGCAGCCAATGGCTGGGATTGGCAGGCAGGAGAAATGAGATCATGCGTGTGGGCAGGAGCTGAGCCGCTGTTAACTGTTTCGGAGATAAATCCTG
>JANHGC010001892.1:65630-78889 GCA_027560395.1 Boaedon fuliginosus
GCCGCCTCGAGTTCCCTTCGGGTGAAGAGAGGCGGGGTATAAATATGAATAATAAATAAATAAATAAATAAATAAATAAGGCACCATACTTTGATCATGTGACTGTGGGGACACTTGCTATTTCAAGGAATGTCAAGTCACTTTTTTCAGTAGTCGTAGCTTCAATCAGTCATTGAAAGAATGGTCATAAATCGAGAACTACATGTTTGTACAAATTGAGATGAGCACTTTCTTCAACTACCAGATTGACTTGAAGCAGATTGACTTGAAGCAGACTAATATGTTATGCAAATTCTACATCTAATGATGAGCCACGGCCATAATCACAAATTAGCAGCATGCATTTTCAAGAAAAAAAATAAATTTTTACTATTCATACTTAAAAGTTTTCAAAGGAACAGCCTGCACCTTAGTAGAATGCTAACAAAAAACCTGAGTGGATTTTCCCTTTAGGTTATGTTTAAGGACAGAAATAGCAAGGATTACATCATCTGCTTGCCTGAATATTAATTCATGTGTCCAGAACACACATAAAGAACCAATGAATTCTCTTGACAAACCCTATGTTTTGGTCAGAATTTGTACATTAATTTTTGGCAGCCAAGAAATAATACAAGTGTATCTATTTGTTTTGTCCACAGTGGTAAGTCTAGCCTAGCCTCCCTTACATATCAGAATGCTTGGAAAATAGACCAGATATTGTATATCTGAATATTTCACCACCTCTGGTGTGTTAAAATAAAAGTAGCAACATTATACTTAAGGTTAGGGGCACAAGTATACATTAGGTCATGTCCTAAATCCTGTATTAATGGTAGTAATAAAAACCTGGGAGAAAATGTGGCGATCTTTAACTTAGAACAGTGAGGCAGCTAACCATTCCCTCTTTCAGGAAGCTGTTAAGTGCCACAGGTATCCAGCTGCCAAATATAAAACTTCTCTCCCTGCCCAATACTGTTCCATTTTTTTCTCCTGACTTTCAAGATCCCTCCAATTTCGGGAGGCACTGCACAAATCAACCTGGGTATGTGTTGGACTTCCTTTTTGACTTCCTCTCCAAAAATCCTATTTTGATCTATCTCAGGGTTTAAATCAGCAATCTCCCATAGCAGCTCAAGATCTATTCCCTACCAACTGTTAATGTTTATAAGAAATCATGATACAGGTAGTCCTCAACTTACAACAATTCATTTAGTGACTGAAGTTACATCGTCACTGAAAAAGTGACTTACGATCGTTGCAGCATCCCCATGGTCACATGATCAGAATTTGAATGTTTGGCAAGTGGTTCATATTTATGATGGTTGCAATGACCCAGGATCATGTGATTGTTCTTTGCGACCTTCTGACAAGCAAAGTTAATGGGGGCGGCAGATTCACTTAACAACCATGTTACTAACTTATCGTCCACAGTGATTCACTTAACAAGTGTGGCAAGAAAGGTCATAAAATGGAGCACAATTCACTTGACTCAGTTAACAACATAAATTTTAGGATCAATTCTGGAAATAAATTGAGGACTACCTGTACTGAGATGCATTTCAGAATCATTGTAACATACTCTAATATACAATACTCTAATCTAGAAATTGTATTCTAGATTACATGGACAACTGTACGACTTGCTATATACAGTAATGTAAATTTAATACATCTCTGAGCTTTCTAATATAGTAAAAGGAAAGAACTGATGTGTGGAATCTTTTATTAGATTATTTTTAGAAACCCAAACAATTCAAATTTGAAAAATTATCTGCTTAGTTATTAACATTCTTAACTAAAATGGGACCTGCTTGTGAGGATTATTAAATGAACCTGCTTAATGTAATAAGTACAAGTGAATGCTGAGGCAGCAAAAAATGCACTGTGGTTGAGAAGGAGCCAGTGACCTAATGCAATTAGTACACGTGAGAGATGATGGAAGAGTGGAGTAAGGGGGAAATGTTGGGCTCAAAGTCTCATATTAGTGACAATTAATTAAATTTTAAAAAAAACTAGTGGAAGAACATATGAACAGATCTACTAAATTAGAAGGTAAGAATTCCATCTCAGCCAACAAGTTCTGGAATTAGCCCCTGATGCAAGTCAATATTTCAGTCTAATCTCCATTTCAAAAATAGGAGCAAAAAGACTTAAAAATAATTTTTATACCATTTTTGTTGCAGTGAGCAGCCTTTGTTGGATATGTTCACCGCCTTGGATTATGTTTAAAAACAATAATGGTGAGATATAAATAAAATTGACATTCAAAAGAGCACATGATCCTTATAAAAAAAGAATCACTTCCTAAACTAGGCAGGTTTACTTTCTCCTAAGCAACTAAACATGAGTTATTTTAAAGCTTGTTGTTAAGAAGATGCCTTTTGCAATATATACTTCTAAAATTGTTAGTTTTGTATGAACACTGATTTCATAAATCCTACGGCATAAATGCATAATTACCAGCTTTGCTATCTCCATTCCTGTTGCCATGCCATGAGCTACCAGGTATCTGAGCAGCATGCTGGGCATTGTTGTCGCTCAGCTCTGCTCTAACAATTGGCTCTTGTGAAAGAGTAGATAGCTCTGGCACACCACTGCTTGTACCCCACATTTTAAGAAAACAAAATTCAGAACACTTGCAGAAACCCCCCCCCTAAAGAAATTGGAACTGTCAAGAAGTTACACAATTACTGCCCATTTTCTCTATTCCTCCCCACCCCCACCCCCCCCTGTATGTTTTTAAATTTCATTCTGACATCCAATTTCATTTTCTGGATAAGAGTTGAACCGATGCATACTTTATCAGCATGTGTTTCAAATCATTAGGATTGAATGGTAAGATTATCGTAAACTGAGAAAGCAATTTAACTAGATAATAGAAGGAACTTTGTCCTTGTTATTTCCAATCCTGTCTGTTGTATGTATGTATGTATGGTAAGTATGTATGTGTATTTAGTCAGGCCCCAACTTAAGTATTGCGCACAGTTCTGGGAGTCCTATTTTTAAAGAATCAGAACAATCGGAGACAGGTACTATAGATAGGGGACGATATCATACAAATGCAAATTTAATGCACTACAAAAGTTAAGATTTGCAAAGGCTGAGATGGGAATATGATACAATTTTTCACAAGTACAGTGTATCTCACAAGTCAACAAGTTTTGTATTATTCCAAAATGCAGTATATAGAATAATTATTTTAAGATACAGGAAATGAGATTCTAGTTCAATGTTAGGAAAACATTACTAGCAGTTAACAGCAGTTCAAAAATGGACTCATTCAAAGAATATGTAGGCACCTTTTATTGGATATGTTCAAGCAGATATGGGGAAACCAAATGTCAATTAGGTCTTTCATTTAAATTGTACTTAGCAGGAGGTTGGACTCAACTGGCTCTTCCTAATCTATAGTTCAAGATTATTTTGTGGTTTAGTTGCAAGGAATATGCTTTACCTCCAAAAGAACACATATTTGGGGTTCCTAGTTGGGAAAGAGATCTTGTGGCTGAGCATGTTTAGAAACAGCTTAATATGTACACTTTTGGTAGAGAGATCTAATCAAATTTAACATATTCAGGACTAGTCTTTGAATTCATAAAACACAGCATGAATAATTTACATCATATAAATTATGATATGTATGAGGCGGGGTATAAATCTAAGTAAGTAAGTAAGTAAGTAAATTAATAAATATACAAGGTTGACTCAGCCTTCCATCCTTCTAAAGGTCGATGAAATGAGGACCCAGATTGTTTGGGGGCAATATGCTAACTCTGTAACTGCAGGGGAATGTTGTAAAGCTCTGATAAGCAGTATATAACATCTGAGTGCTGTTGCTATCTCTGTTGTATACCACCCAATCCTTCGGGAATTGGGCGGCATAAAAATATAATAAATAAATATTTCTTTATTCATTCTTCATCTAAAATGTATGTAACCCTAATGATTCATGCCAATTTATCTTCCAAATATTTTATTTATTAAATTTGTTGCCACCCGTTTTGTTTTGAAATTACTCTGCCTGGCCTAAAGTGTTAAATATTCACCATTCTAAACTATGTTGATCTTTGTATAAACAATTAGTTTCCTTTGTTCCCTCCCATATCCTTACCCACAATTTACATTTGTTCAGGAGAAAGAATAAGGGGGAGGAATATGGTTGTAATATATTTTTATAACTATTCTGACTTTTTTCAGTTGATATTAGAGACAAAACCCAATATAATGAAGTTTACAACTTATTTTTTAAAGAGGTCAACTACATATAATACCTAAAAATTTAAGGATTAATATGTAACTGAAACCAGAAACTTTTATTTTGGGTCGATAAGAAGTTGAGAAGAAAAAACCGCTTGGAACTTAGTTTTATGACGACAGTGGCGAGACTATTAAAGATGGAAAGTTTTGACTTTATTCACAATTGAGGAATGGAAGTGAGGATGATGGAGCTTGCTAAAATGGCCAAACCGATAGCTTTAATTAGAGCTAACAAGACAAGTTTAATGCTGATTGGAAACCCTTTACTTTGTGTGAAACTAAAAAACCTGAAATTATATTTTGTTTTGATGATTAGAAGAGATTATGGTTACATTACAGGTGGTCCTCGACCTAAGAGCACAATAGAGCCAAAATTTCTGTTGCTTAAGTGAAATTTACCCCATTTTATGACTTTTGTTGTAACAATTAAGTTAGCAACATGGTTAAGTGAATCTGGTTTCCCCACTGACGTTGCTTGTCAGAAGGTTGCAGAAGCTGATCACATGACCCCAAGGCACTGCAAACCTCTTGAGTCAGTTGCCAAGCATCTGAATTTTGATCACGTGGCTATGGGGATACTACAAGTTATAAACATGAAAAATGGTGATGAGTCACTTTTTTAGAGTTGCTGTAACTTTTGAATAGTCACTAAATGAACTGTTGTAAATCGAGGACTACCTGTAATTACATTTTTTTTCCTATAGAATAAGAGGCTATATTTATAACTGCTGCAAAAGAAAACCAGATGTTTCTTTATATTTTTTCTGCACTTTTGTTTTTTTGTTTCCTTTTTTAAGCTAATATTAGTTTGTCATTTTTCATTTTAAAATTTTAATAAAGTTACATAAAAACAGTTTTTAAAAGCATGAAATGGTATATCTCTAGCATCGTTTAAGAAGTCTTGGATCTCATTCAGAAAACCTCTTTCTCATAAGAACATTCCTTTAAGGTAATAAGGTATGAAAATGCGTGAGAATAATTTCCTAATTTGGTGCCCCCAGAATGTCCCAGCTGAATAACCTGAAAAATAGGGCATTCTCATCACCTGAAGACCCATCCCTGTCATTGTATTTAAAAGGAAGGAAATGTCTCACTTCCAGAGCTATTTTAGAAACATATCAATGGGTGGGGATGTTGTTAATCATTCTATAGACAGGCTTTGGATTTTATAGTTCTCATCCAGATGTGATGCAATGGTTATTTCACAGCCATTTATAGGATAGATTTTATCCAATAAATGAAGAACTTGAATTTTCAAAACTGGAATTATATTTTTTAAATCAAGAAAGTGTCTCTAAACTATTTTCTCCTGGAACCAGTTAGACCGATCTTTTAAATAAGTTTATTTTGTCCCTAAACATTATACTCCAGAAACAGAAAAAATGGCTTTATAACTACTGCCTTTTCTTCTTTTAAAGATTCCCCATTGAAACACAAGTTTGTCTCACACACACACACACACACACCCAAATTTATTCATTGTGCCTATGAAGTCACCAAGATTCAAGCCTGACTCAAGGTAAATCTTACTGTTTTACAAAGCTTATTTCTCAGTATCATGTTCTACAACAAATTCCTTGTATGTAGGATCCCTTTTTTTTTCAAAGCATCTTTCAGTTCAGTCAACTCTGCCCAATTCCTTGTGTCTTAAGTGTCCAAAACGCCCAGTAGCCACATTTTCTACACTTCACTGATGTGTACACCCAAGTTTGCTCAACAATTACAGTGTGCATACAGAGTACTTACCTTTCTTTCCCCTTGCATAGTTATTAGTGCTCCTAGCATTTCCATTCACGTTCCTGAATGTCATTTTGCTACCTGTTTTTTCTTCCAGGCAGATATGCTCCATTCCATTTTTCGTTCTAAATGCATGAAATATACCTAAATAACCCTAATCCTTTCAAACTTTGTTGCACTTGAAACACATTCACTACAAAAGCACAGGCAATTACCTCCCAAAAGGCACTTTACATTTAATGGCATCTCTTCCAATTATTCCCATGAGGTTCTTAAAGTAGCTCTCAAGGGAGTTAACAGGAATAAGCCAGAAGATTAAATACAATTTTACCTTGCAAAAATACACTCTGATGCTCATTTACATAGTTTCCCCTAAACCTTGTGTATTCTTACGCAAAAGAAACAACCTGCTGTAATAAACTTCTAACTATTCCCTCTGCTAAGAAATTAGATTTTGACTGAGATCGATCAGCTTCCTCTTTTTCCTCAAATTATGCCAAAGTCAAACATTAATTTCTTCACAGACTACTGGCATATTTCTCCAGGGTCTTATCCACAGCTTCTGCTAAAGTAGTTGTAAGGATAAAAAAAATCTCTCAATTTTTCATTATTTAGCAGTCCTTATTTCTGCAATATCCAATAGATTTCCTTAATGGTGTTTGCCCCAACATACAATTACCAGCTCAATCAAAAATTAGCATATGAGGAATACAACATTCTTATTCATTTTCAAGAAATGTTCATTATCCCTTGAACTAAGACAATGCTGGCAATTCTCCAGTCCATCACTAGCCCTTTCTTCATTGGTCAGGTAGGAAAAAGATGATTCACCATCACAGCCAATCAGTGTGTTTTGTGCTGCCAGGACTTATCACCTGAGGTTTTTTTTTTCTTCAGTCACTCTTTCTCCCCAGCTCTTTTTCTTGGAGGACTAATTATGCAAAAACAGGTCAACTGATTGGTTTTAGGTGTTGTCTTGACTAGATGAAATTATTCAGTGTATTATTAGGTCTGATTTAAATTAAGCTTAATTATTTATGGACTATTTTATTTATTTATTTATTTATTTGGATTTATACCCCGCCTCTCTTCCCCAGTCAAGGGGATTACCTGACTAGATCAAATTCTTTTTTGATCTTACTATTATTAACCCTCTCATTGGCTCAGAAATGTGACTTTTTTCTTCATCTGGAATCTAGTAGTAACATGCAACACAATGGAATCAACAGTTATCAAAAATCCTTCAATCTGTATTTCCCCAGTTTGGGCCCAGCCCTTCATTCTGTATGAATGCTCTAAAGCAATAGGTGACCGTGATTAAGTTTTAAGCCACGCACCCCAACAACTTTAAATGTCAGAGCTACAGTATTCTATTCCCTTTCTGGTAATACGTTCTTAACTTAAAAATAGCAGACGACTACAAGAGAAGCAGTCGTTAGAAAATAATCAGATATTTCTTTAAAATGCTTTTTTACAAGCTGTCAAGAAAACAAGTATTAACAAGTAGTGTTTAAATACTATAATTATTAAAACTTGCCTCAAGTCCTTCCAGACAGAGGTGGGGATTGCATAAATACAATTCCACCAATGTACCTTTCCCCCCCCTCTCACAACACACTTTTTAAACATCAAGCAGAAAAGTTATTTCTCAACATTATCAACTACTGATCGAAGAGGGAGCAGTATGTCTCCTTTACCCTCTTCCAAGAGGTCAGAAAGTTTAGTTTGCACATCTTTGTGCAGCTAAAACCTCCCAACAGAAACCCCCACCCCCCAAAAAAAAAGTACTAACCAAGGAAAGATCAAACAAGCAGCCACTCAAGAAACTTCTGGCATCTTAATTGTCATTCTCCCCCAGCCACCAGTGGGGATCAGGTAAGAGTCCAAATAAGATGTTTAAGACAAAAAGTTTTTTTCCCCCTCCCCAAGTTGAGCTTGACCCTCCTGGGTGACTTCCCTGAGAGTCCGTGTCGTTTCTTGTCAACAATATGGAAGTAGTTTGGCACCGCCTTCTTCCACGAGGGGTTTGTTTTATTTATTTCTCCCCCCCCCCCTCAATTTTCCAGGCCAGCCGACAGCCCCAGCATTTCCTGATGGTCGCCCATCCAAGCGCTAATTCAGTCAATTAAGTTGTTTTTCTGCCGGGGCCGATACGCGCCGCGCTTCAATTAGTACCCACATCGAAGTGTTTTCCCCCCATCCCGAAATGTGTGTCTCCCCCCACCCCAAACAACCCACGCCTCATCCTCCCTGAGGAGACCCCCACACACAACCCCGTCAATCACACGGCTTTCTTCCCCAGACGAGGGCCGGGAGGGGGGACTCTCTCCCACCCGCGCGCCCTCGGCCTCTACCCACCCGAGGGGAAACTCTTTCCCGCCCGGGGCCCCCCTGGACTCCGACGACGAGGACGAGAGTTAAGAAAAACGAACCCGTCCCTCTCCCCGCTTTCCCCGCTCCCTCCCTCAGCCCAATTCGGCGCTCCCCTTTCTCCCGGGCTACCTCAAGCCGCCGCCGCCGCCGCCGCCGCCGCCGCCGCCGCCTCCTTCTCCAACTCGCCGGGCCGGGCCTGGGTGGGGGAGGAGAGCGCGGCTCCCTCAGGTGGCCACTGACAGGAGGAGGAGGAGGAGGAGGAGGAGGAGGAGGAGGCCGCAGACGACTACGGGGGATGCCGCGGAGGGGGAGGGGTCACGAGTGGAGTACGCACGCGCGAGGGGCAAAGCCGCGAGAAGGGGGCGCGTTCAAGACGGAGTGGGGGGGGGGAGGAAAAAAAAAAGGCGGGCGAACCGCTTCAGTCTCGCGCCGAGCGACGCCCCTCCCCCTTCAAGCGAGCTCCTCGGGCGCTTCCCTTCGTGGCCTGCCCAGCGTCTGCGCACGCGCGGAGGCAGCGGACCCGCCGGCACCTCTTTCTTTTTCTTCTTCCTCCATCTCCTCCTCCTCTTCTTCCTCTTCCTCCTCCTCCTCGTCGTCTTCCGCGCTCCCATTTTGAAGCCACGCCCCTCCAGAGGTTCGCTGCCCTCTTGGGGGCCACGCCCCTTCCTCCGCTGTGCTTGCGGGGAGACGCCTCCCCTCACGTCTCTTGAGGGCGCTCCGTCCGTCAAGACGCCTCCTTCCGCCTAAACACGCTCCTCTTACGTCAGCCTTCCCCCGATCAAGCCGCGCCCTTTCCTGGGTCACGCCCATCCTCTCCTTCCGAGCGCCGCCTCCGCAACCGAGCGCCTCCATCTTCTTCTGGTACGAGCGACGCCCGCTTGGCTCGCCTTCACTTTGATTCGCCAACTTGGTGGACGACCAAAGTTATTCCGCCAATGAAAAGTTCCAGACGGCGACGAGGAGCCAATGAAAAAGTCGCCTTGGACGAATAGGCGGCAATATAAACTCAATAATAAATAAATAGGCGGGATATGAAGCATCAGAGCCTCGCTATGGATTGTTATAATCCGAATTCACACCTTATTTCATTTTACCTCCTCCCCCCCTTTGCCGTGTCATTCATTTCCATTAAAGGAAAACTATAGATGGTCCCGAATTATAGATCTTAAAACTTTAACAAAAAGAACTCTAAATGAACTTTTCAAATGGGAAGGGGAACATATAATTACCAATATAATACTTGATTAAATTGAAGTGTTAAAGTGACATATTGGAGGGGTTCTAAAGTCATTTCCTACTACTGGGGTTGTTATTCTAAAAGGAGATCTGTGTGCAAAAATAATAACTTCCACCATAATTTCCATCTTCTGATACAGGTAGTCCTCAACTTCCAACAGTTCCTTTAGTGACCAGGTACAATAGCACCCAAAAAGTGACGTATGACCATTTTTGACACTTATGACTGTTGGCCATGTGGTTTACATTTGGATGCTTGTCAACTAACTCATATTTATGACGGTTGCAGTGTCCTGGAGTCCCGATTCCCTTTTGCAAAATCTTCTGACAAGGGAAAGCCAACAGGGAAGCCGGATTCATTTAACAACCGTTTTACTAATTTAAGAATTGCAGTGATTCCCTTAATAAAGGTGAGAAAATGAGGCAAAACTCACTTAACAAATTTCTCACTTGGCAACAAAGTTTGGCTCTCAGTTGTGATCATAAGTTGAGGACTCTCAAAATCCGAAGAAACTGATGAGAATTTGAAGCAAAGGAATTCCTGCTGAATTGTGGTGAGAGACAGGTGTTGGGTCATAAAAGGGGCCAAACTACTATAGTGTTATGCCATGGTTACTACAAAATTACTCTCCAGGATGAAAGTACCAGGCTTCTCCATGCATTTCTGGAAAATGAGCAGGCAGCTGGCCATCATTCTACCAAAGAATCTGCAGTGGTGGGTGAATGGAGACAAAGCAGCAACAAGAATGGAGAGAGAAGCTCAGTCACAAGTTCCTTGTGCACCTTGAATCCTTTAACTTCCCAACTGAAAGTGGGAATAAGATTTTAAGGGAAACATAAACTTATTCACCTGAAAAGCTGTTGCTGTTCCCATAAAAGATTGGATAACAAAAGCCACAAAAACCCTATTACTGTATTCACAGGAAATTTAAGTTGACCCATAAAGGGAAATTATTTGAGGAAGAAAAACTAGTCAGAACACAGTATCTACTACAGGTGGGCCTCACTTAAGGACTGGCTGCTTAGTAACTGTTTGAAGTTATGATGGACTCCCAAAAAAGATTAGGAACCCCAAAAAGATTTGAATTTCTGATTTCTGCCCTCTCCAGTTACATGATTGCATTTTGGGCATTTGGCAACTAGTCCACATTTACAGCCACCTGCAGCATACCTAAGTTACATGACTGCAAGTTATGGGGTTTTTTTCCTCCTGGAATCCTGTGTTTACTTCCGGTTTCAACAGCAAGATTTGCAACTGTAATTGCAGGCTGAAGTATGGTTGTAACTTGGCCATGTGCTGGCATGAGATAATGGGAGTTGAACATCTGGGAGTATAGTTAGATAAGCCCAATCAAAATCATCTCCCACTGCAGCCTTATATGATACAATATAGCAATAGCACTTAGACTTATATATCACTTGACAGTGCTTTACAGCCCTCTCTGTTTACAGAGTCAGCATATTGCCCCCAACAATGTAGATTAACCAAAAAAGCAGTATTTTTTCAGACTTATTAAGATCTAGATCAACCTTGGCAATTTTAAGACCTATGGACTTAAACTCCAAGAATTCCCCAGCCAGCCAGCCAACCATGCTGGCTGAGGAATTCTGGGAGTTGAAGTCCCCAAGTCTTAAGCCCCGAATTAGATTTTTTCCCCAATGATGGTACAGGTAGTCTTTGATTTACAACAGTTCACTTAGTGACCATTCAAAATTACAATGGCAGTGAAAAAAAGTTACTTATGACCATTTTTCGCATGACTTTTGCCACATTCCCCACGGTCACATGATCAAAATTCAGATGCTTGGCAACTGACTCATATTTATGATGGTTGCAGTGTCCCGGGGTCATGTGAACACCTTTTGAGACCTTCTGACAATATCAGTGGGAAAGCCATATCCGTTTAACGTTCAATACGTTTTAGTTAGCAACAGAAATTGTGGCTGTAAGTCAAGGACTACCTGTACTTGCTTCACATCTTTTTTTTAAAAACTGCTCTCAAGTTTATATCATTAAGTCCAAAGAAGTAATGATAGCATCCTGAGACTATTTTATTTCTCTCTCCCCTGCATAATTTGGGTATAATATTTTTTTCAACCACTAAAATAACACAAAAAGTATGTATGCAAGCCTTGACCGGGCTAAGTGATAGTGGGGAAAAAACCAAATGTAAATTATGGGCACAAGATTAGCATTTTAGATCAATTCTAATTAGGGGTACATTTTTCTTTCTCCTCCTCTTTTGCATACCGGTAAAACTAGTTTGTAAAAATATTTTGAAGAAGTTCTTCATAGCTCTTGCCTTTAGTGGCCTATATATACAACCTCTGGGTGGAATTAAAGATATGCTTCCCACAGATACTTTCTCACCCGGGGATTAGGAAGAAAATTGAGCCTGAAAACAAGACAAAAACTCTACAAAAACCCTGTACATTTTTTTTTATGTTTACACATTATTGTTAAGAAAGATTAAACACTTTTTGGAAAAAAGGCTAAAAGACAAAACTGTACAAATTTACTAAAACACATTTTAAGTACATAAAAAGAACTGTTTCATAAAGAGTGTTAATGAACAGCTGCAGGTGTCTCAGAAGTGTGAACAGCAAGAACTCACACGCGCGTTGGCAGACTCCACATTTCAACTGTGCAAAATCACAAGTTCAGTGATCTAATCGCCCACCCTCTATGAGCTAAAATGCAGATTTCCAGGAAGATGGGACAGTGTATATCCAGGGGTGTATTCTTTGGGAAGGGGCTGAGAAGGAAATGAGGTATGTGTATTTTAACAAAGACAGCCTCTGCCTTAGCATCCTGAAAGCTAGATTCAATCTATGGGGGCTATTTCAGATCAGGCCACTTAGGTCTGTCCAGGTTTGTGAGTAAGGACGCGCATCTTGCGTCTTTACGGTAAGAAATATTTTTTTTTTTACTTTTTGGTTTTATATAGGAAAGGAAGTCTTTTCTGAATACGAATCTTGATTGCGTATGCATTAGTAATTCTTTTCTGGAGGCTGAACACTGCTTAGGAAGAAGGTGGGGGGGGGGGAGAATCTGTTAATTGGAAAATATATAGCTTCTGTCCCTTATCTATACATGGAGGAGAGAGAGCCTAGGAATATGGATTAACAGACATCCCTGAATTACGGACTGGAGGAATAAATCCATTTTTACCCAAGATTTGTTAAAATAAAAAAAAAATACCTTCTAGCCTTTCTACTTATTTATTTACATCTAGTTTAAAGATGCAGTGGGAAAATTGGGAGTCAGCTCGATTAAAAGGATAAATCATTGTACAGATCCCACTGCTTCTCGACACCTTCCCTACCAATCCAAGCCTCTATTTTTGGCACTCCAGAAGGGTTTTTTTAAAAATCCTAAATAGATGTGAGAGGGGCCCTTGTAGGGTTTTTTTTTTTTTTAAAAAAAGATGCCAAACGTGGACCAAATTACACACAATGGATTTCTTCAGGAGTAAGTAAATGCCCAGTCTGTGCTGACGTGAAATAACAAGCATTTGTTGTTATTCTCTGAAGGAAAGGGAAAAGGAAAAAGAGGGAGGGGGCTGCCTTTTGCCGGGATCTGTTAAGGCAGAGGTCTCCAACCTTGGTCACTTGAAGCCTGGCGGACTTCAACTCCCAGAATTCCCCAGCCAGCTTTGCTGGCTGGGGAATTC
>JANHGC010001892.1:96892-111499 GCA_027560395.1 Boaedon fuliginosus
TCCAGCCAGTGGAAACGTGATCTGAAATTGGAGGATATAGTTATTCAACCCTTGCCATGGATAGATAACTCTCTGCTGAGGCTACAATTCCAGATGCCTACCCACCACTGCAGGGAGGTGGAACCCCCCAGGTGCCTAATGGACCCATTATGGTTCCAGAGGGAGCTGAGGATGTTTCCTGATTCCTAGCCCATAGCTCAGCTGGTGGCTTCCTGGAATCAGGTAGCGACTAGAGCCTTGGACCAGGTTGTGCCTTTGCAACCTCTCACTAGGTGCAGATCCCAGAGGGCTCCCTGGTTTACTGAGGAGCTCCAGGAGATGAAGTGCCAGAAGAGATGTCTAGAGCGCCATTGGAGAGCTAGTATAGTAACTCCGAATCTGATCAAACACTATTAAGATCCTCTATTAGGACTTTTTTATTGGCGATAAGGATGGCTAAGTGCTCGCACTTCTCCACTCTTATTTCATCTGCAGATTGTCACCAATCCACCTTGTTTAAGGTGACCCATTCCCTCCTTAATCTGGGAACGAGGGATGAAGCTTTGCAGGGGCAGGCTGAGGAATTTAGTCAATATCTGTCAGAGAAAGTTGGTCAGATCTGGACCTAGACTCCGACTGGGCAAGTGCTACAGAGTTGCTGGGGGCAGGTCTTAGTTTGATTGTTTGGGATGAGTTTGATCCAGTTGGCCCTGAGGAAGTGGACAAGGCTCTGACAGCTATGAGTGCCTCCTCCTGTTCACTGGACCCATGCTTCCCCTGGCTGGTTTTGGCCAGTCGAGAGGTGACATGAGGCTGGTTCCAGGCAGTTATAAAGGCCTATTGAGAGAGGGGTTCTTCCCACCTGCCTTGAAGGAGACAGTGGTGAGACCCCCCTCCTCCTTGGACCGAGCTGAATTAAAGAACTTTCATCCAGTCTCCAACCTTTCCTTTTTAGAAAAGGTTGTTGAGAAGGTTGTGGCACTACAGCTCCATGAATTCTTGGAAGAAGCAGATTATCTGGACCCCTTTCAGTCTGACTTTAGGCCTGGGCACAGCACTGAGAAGGCATTGGTCCTGGAGAGCCCAGGATAGGGGTCATTCCTCTATCCTGGTGCTATTTGACCTCTCAGCGGCATTTGATACCATCGACCATAGTATCCTTCCACAATGGCTCAGGGGGGTGGAATTGGAAGGCACCATGCTTCAATGGTTCTCCTCCTACCTCTCAGACTGTGTGCAGACAGTGTTGGAGGGAGGGAGAGATCGAGCCTGAGGCCCTTGGTTTGCGGGGTGCCTCAGGGTTTGGTCCTCTTGCTGCTCCTATTCAACATTTATATGAAACTGCTGGGTAAGATCATTCAAGGGTTCAGGGTTCAGTATCATTAGTACGCTGATGATACTCAACTGTTCATCTCCACCCCGAACCAACCCAATGATGGTGCCAAAGTGATGTCCTGGTACCTAAGGGCTGTGGGGATCTGGATGTGGACCCAGACAAGACTGAGTGGCTTTGGGTCCCTACTTCTCGGATCATCCAACATTTTCCATCATTGGAAATGGGGGAGGTTGACTCCATCAGAGAGGGCTCACACCTTGGATCTCCTTCTAGATCCCCAGCTAAATTTAGAAGATTTAGAAGAGTTGTAGCCAGAGGGACCTTTGCCCAGGTCCACCTGGTACACCATTTGTGTCCCTTTCTGGATCAAGAAGCATTACTCACAGTCAGTCATGCCCTCATCACCACACAGCTAGACTACTGCAATTCACTCTACTTGGGGCTGCCCTTGAAAAGCATTTGGAAGCTTCAACTGGTCTAGAATGTGGCTGCATGAGCAGTCTTGGGTGTCCCGCGATACACCCATACCACACCACTCTTGTGCGGCTTGCACTGGCTCCCAGTAGGCTTCCGGGTTCAATTCAAGGTGCTGGTCATTACCTTTAAACCACTACATGGCATTGGACCAGGTTACCTCCAATACTGCCTTCTGCAATCATTTGCCTCCCAGCGCTCCATGAGGCAACATAGAGTTGGCCTCCTCTGGATACCATCAGGCAGGCAGTGTCAACTGGCAACCCCACAGAGGAGGGCCTTCTCTACAGTGGGCCTGGCCCTCTGGAATGATTGCTCACCGGAGCTCTGGAGTGTCACAGATCTACAAATCTTCCATCGAGCACTAAATACCTGGTTCTTCCAGCAGGCCAGGTTAGATTGACCCACCAAAAATTTTAGTAATTTTAACGGGTTTTAAATTGTTTTTATATGTCATCTATGTGTTGATTTTTAACCATGTTGTGAACCACCCAGAGTCCCGTGGGATTGGGTGGCCTACAAATATAAATAAATTAAATTAATTTTGTTACTTGAATTAAATCTATCCAAAATCAATCCATTCAACATCCTCGGACTACAACAATATCTGCTAATTAAAAGCTCAATCCTAATATGAATTTAAAATTCCTTAAAATTATGAACAACCATTCAAAGGTTACCATTTCTTTCCCCAGCCCCACACACAGAACATGAATCATATTTCTCCCACATGAATCTGATTGTATTGTGTGTCAAAAGCCCTTCTTTGAATGTCCTTGTAGCAAAAAATTAAATGGCAGGAAAAATGACTTTTCTTTTGTAGTATCCCATGTTTCCTAGCAGTGGTTTATCACATCATTACTTTTTTCTAGAAGGCAAAGAAAAAAAGAAGGAGTTGGCCCAAGGTCTTTTCAAGAACATTTTCTCAGTAAATTTTATTTTGCTCTGTTTCTATTTTCACTGCTGTTCAAATGTATTTTTGATTTCCATGATATTCATTGTTTTGTGTGACATTCTTTGCATTGAAATCCTAAAAGGCAGCATATGCATTTCTCTGTATACTTTGAGGATAGAGATTTTGTTGCTGAATGTTCAGGTTTGAACCTTGAGCTAGAAAAGATGCATAGAAATGCACTGAAGAAACTCTCAGCAACTTCATCCATTATAAAATAGCTTCCTTAAATGAAGATGAGGAAACCAGTTATCTTCCAGAATTTTGCTGAAATGAAACTCCCTCATTTAATCACTTAACTGAGTGGTAACCCTAACTTAACTCTTAACTGATTAGATTTTAAGTAAGGATGCTACATTTTCCTACTTCTATATTTCCATACATAAAGAGGCAGTAAGTTCTGGAATGAGAGAGAAACCCTGAATTGACTGTAGTCAACAATAGTGCTCAAACTTCCCTCCAATAGTGTGTGTAATGTAGGTGACTCAGGACTTTCCTTTTTTTTTTTTTTTCATCCTGTCCTGTAGGAATGCCGGTCCATTTGTTTGTTTGTTTTCCCCCTCCAATATCTTGGGTCCAGAGGCCTTCCAAAAGTTGTGTGTGTGTGTCTGTCTGTCTGTCTATGTTGGTGAAAGATATTGTGATTAAAATGCATATAGAGTGGTTCTATGAGCTGTATTTATTCCAATTTAACTTATTTTCTGCCCTGGCCTTTGATTTGTTACCATATGATCTACATCATGCCATTCAAAGTTTAAGTGTGGTCATCAGCCTGGAAAAAAATATGTACTTTTGATAAGACTATTATCCAACATTGCTACTAATTTATATATTTCCAAAATGTTTTGTTTACTTTTGTAATTTGTATCGATTGAATTTAATTTAACATCATCTTTAGAGTTTACTGAATAGGGAAACAATCCATGTATCCAAAATCCAACTCATTTCAGGCTAAAACAACCATGTAAAAAGAATTCTTTACCAATGGCTGAAAAAAGGTTTCTGGACAGCAGAAATACTCATTCTGGATTGTGATAACCTGGCCATCAGGCAACTCATAACTTTTCTCTAGATAAGAGGAGGAGGCTACCATTCTAAAAATCCAGAGCAACATAGCGTAATTTCTCCTTAATGTTTTGAACAATCTGTCATTCAGCTGTAAAGAAAAATCCAAAAACCCTGTAGTTTATTTTAGGTTTTACTCTTTCAATATATTCTCAAATAGGATTTCCAAGTTGACTAGGGGTAGGATAAGACCCAATGGTTTCCCCATGACTTGGTAAAGAGTTATGGAGAAATAGAAATTACACAACCAAATAGAAAACAGAATTTAAGAGGAAAAAAGTACTATGTGGTGGCCTCAGGTACAGCAAACATTTAAATAATTCTACTGTATATGTGTTTATGTGACTTATTATAATTATTAATTTTATTGGACATTCATCAAATAATGAAATGTGTCAGCAAAGAATGTAAATGATGTTGCATCTTTAAAAACCCAAGCAGAATGTTTTGAATAACATACACAAAATTCAACCAATCATATAGATGAGATATGCAGTATAGAAATTTGATAAATAAAAATTTGATTACTAAATAAAACTGTATTTTATCATTATATTATATTAAATCATAATATACACAATTAAATCAATGATACTAGAACTAGTAGTATACGATACAATAAAGTTAAAAATAAATTTAAAAATAAATAGAATATCTTTATTGGATTAATCACAAGGAGCATTTTATAGAAAGAAGAAACAGCAGGCAAACAGAAATGATTAACATATCAAAATTTGTTAGTACAGGAACCAGGAGTGGGTTCCTACCGGTTCGCTGGTTACCTGCTTTGTGGGCGCGCTTCCCGATCGCCTGTCAAACGCGCACTGTGCACGATTGACTTTGAAATCTTTGTGGTGTTCTG
This sequence comes from Boaedon fuliginosus, assembly GCA_027560395.1. Lineage (NCBI taxonomy): Eukaryota > Metazoa > Chordata > Lepidosauria > Squamata > Lamprophiidae > Boaedon > Boaedon fuliginosus. The sequence goes on from JANHGC010001892.1 coordinate 101,561, forward strand.
CAAGCACTCTGATCCAACAGCTGCGTGGTGAAACGTTTGACAGGCGATCAGGAAGCGTGCCCACAAAGCGGATAACCAGTGAACCGGTAGGAACCCATCCCTGACAGGAACATAGGGAACTTAAAATAAAATCAAGAGAACAATTGACTGTAGAGGGATTTAATTTTCAATGATTTTCATCTGGACATTTAAGAGAAAGATTTAATATAGGTAGAAAGGCAACTGGAACAATATCAAATGGAAACTGAGATTAAACTATGTACAAATGATGAACATGTAATTGCTACAATGTATATTTTTTTGTTTAAAGTTCATCTCATATCAAACCTATCCATCATATCCAAGAAGAAGAAATAAAAACTATAACCCAAAACAACTGAAGAGCCTCAAGTGTCTGTCCTTCATGATTTTATTTATAGTTTAGATAGATTTTCCCATAATCAAATGAAGACTTTGAACTATTTAAAAATATATGTGTTAACACCACTTGTTTCTTTACTATTCTCTAACCTTGAACATCAGCACCTAACAACTCTATGAAAATCTAAACCAAACACAAGCAGAAGTTCAGCATGAGATTTTGGGAGAAAATAAACAGGAGTTGAATGAGGAAGGTGGCACCAAGTTCAAGCTACAAGCTAATAACCAGATTATTTTTCTGTGCCTGGATTTGATATTCCCAAAACGTGTGAAAACCATCAGACCAAGGAAAAGATTTGTATTGTCAAAACTAAGTAGCCTAGTCTTGACATGTGACTGTGAAAAGTGGGTCATCAAAAAGACTAAATGAAGGTAAACTGGCATTTTGGAACTGCGATGCTAGAGAAAGTAGCTGTGAATACTTTGAATAAGCCGCCTTGAGTTCCCTTTGACTGGGGAAATGAGGCAGGCTATAAATCAAATAAATAAATAAAATAAATAACAAGAAATATAAACAATGAAATAATAAATGAAATAAAATCAGATTGCTTTGCTGGAAGCCCTAAAAAAAAACACCTAAAGCCTAGATATCTGAGATATCTAACATAAAACAAGAAACATTGGAAAAGACGCTAATGGTTGAACAAAAAAAGTATATTAAAGACAAGCTAGAAAGAGGCCAGAGCAAGTAACAATTTTACTGGTAAAAATTCATGGTGAAAGGTTTTCCCCCAAGTCACAAAGACTCAGAAACACTTGAATGTCTGAAAACCAGCACTAAAAAAATAGGATCATTAAACTTAAGGAATATGCAGAAGTATGAAATGCCTTTTTTTGGTAGGGAAAGAAATATTAATTCTGAGCAAGAGCTTCAGACAGAGCATAGAACCCTGGCTGAGTGACTGCCAAAGAATGAACAAAAAATGGAGGAAACCTAACGGAATGGAAGTCTCGGTGTCAACAAATGTGTCAAAAGCAAAGTGGTAGTTATGAAAATGAAAGAGCACATTATGGTTTATTAGGTAATTGCGCAGACACATATGCATGCACATATATATGCATGTGTTTATGGTAGTCATGTATAGCACATATATTACTAAGGACCACCATAAGCAAACCTGGAAGTCCTAATTTTTCCTCCTTTATTACCTTGCTTTTGATTTCACCCTAAGTAGCTTTTGAAGAAAGAAAAAGAACCTCCATTGGTTTAAGTAGAGTTTCTCCTTTAAAATTGTAATATGGAAAGCTGGAATTTATAACTAAAGTAAAAGTGAAGGACAAATTTTAATCCACCCAATTCCATTTAGAGTAGATCTACTTTAAGATCCTGCATGTTTTAATCAATATAAAATTAGCAAGGTTGTATTCATGATATTTTGTTAATGCAACATTTATTTTATTTATCTGTTTGGATAGCATACAAATGTGAGAATTCTGTCTGATGGGGTGTGCCAAGGTGCATCATATTTATGAATTAAACTTTTTATGAATTAAATTTAACTTATTTGCATGTTGACAACATGGAAATAAAAGCAACTGGCAAGATTATAATCCTATGTATGTCATAGAATTTAATGATCTTATAATGTTCTCAAATAAGCATACTCAAAGCCTAAATCAATCTACATCCATAATTGTCAGAACAAGAAACAGAACTGCAGCAAACAATACATTAAATGGCATTATCAAAATAACAAAAGCAGCAGATACATAATTAAAGTGTGCATATCTTTGTCCCAGATGCAAGGAAGGTAAAAGAAAAATAAAACTTGCTCTCCGCCAACTTTTACTTTTCCTGACATACATTTCGTGTTAAGATCACATAGGCTTTTTTGAGAGAGCTTCCATCAAACTGGCATTGCAATGAAACTATTTTCCTCTTTATAAGACCTCCAGGAAAGAAACAGAAGACTGGAACTCAAATGTTAAAGGCCCCTAAGGAATTTCAGAGTATCAACCTTAAATTTGAAATGGAATTATATAACAATCAATAATGGAATAAGATATTGCAATCAAGGAACCTGCATCTAGCAGATTCATTTTGAAACACAGAGGTGTGGTGGCTCAGTGGTTTAAAAATGCTGGAGAAAATGCTTGCTCTCCAGCAGTATGAATCCTAGCACTGCATAAGGGAGTTATCTTCCATCACCCACCTCAGCTCCTGCCAACCTAGCTGTTCTAAAGCATGCAAATGTAAGAGTGCATAGAAGAGCAATAAAGATGATTAGGGGACTGGAAGCTAAAATATATAAAGAGTGATTGCTGGAACTGGGTATATCTAGTCTGATGAAAAAAAGGACTAGGGGTTCCAAATTCCAATATGTCATCTTATCACAAAGAAGAGGGAGTCAAGCTATTCTACAAAGCACCTGAAGGCTAGACAAGAAGCAATGGATGGAAACTAATCAAGGAGAAAAACAACTTAGAACTAAGAAGAATTTCCTGATAGTAAGAACAATTAATCATTAGAACAACTTGTCTCCAGAAGTTGTAAATGCTCCAACACTGGATGTTTTTAAGAGGTTGGATAACCATTTGTCTGAAATGGTATACGGTTTCCTGCCTAAGCAGGGGGTTGGACTAGAATACCTCTAAGGTTCCTTCCAACTCTATTCTATTCTATTCTATTCTATTCTATTCTATTCTATTCTATTCTATTCTATTCTATTCTATTCTATTCTATTCTACCATCTTCCGTGTGCGCATCCCCACTTGCACGAGTGGCGGGAAATCAGGCCAAGCTGGTGTTAACTTTCAAAACAACCTACAGGAGTTGAATTGAGAATTGAGAATTCCGGTTTTCGTGACATCAGAAAAAAGGATACTTGTTGTGATATCAGCCACTGAAAAAAGAGAGAGAAATTTTTTTTTAGCAATTCCTGAAATCCCCTCCCCATGGAATTTATAGCAATCTCTAAAGGGAACAGTTAATGATGCATTTCTGAAACACAACAAATGAACAAATATTTTTATTATGGTTTAATGGTCAATCAAGACACAGGGAAGTGGCAATGTTGCACTGTCCTTTTCCCTTCCTGCCAAACTGAATCTTCCTGTAGTCTCAAAACTTAGAAGAGACCAACTCTTGTTTATCCAGACTCTACTCTCACAATCGTCTTGAAAGGCTTCTTCTTTCATTCCTTGAAATAGTCACTTTTCATTTTTCCTATACCTCCTGAAGTTCACTCTCAAAACGTTGTATCTGTTTAAGGGACTATAAGCTCAGCGGAAGACCCAATATTAAAATTCCCAAGCTCCCAAGTGGGATGGACTGGCTTGACTCAGAAAGATCATTGCTATGATCTATAACTACGAATGGGAAATTAGCTGGCAGGCCAATACCCACGCATTCATCTGGATTTTTGCCTTATTTTCTCTCTTCCACCCGACTGCTGCCGAGAAACAACTAAGAGACTGGAAGGCAGGAATACTGCTACAAACCGCTCTTGGAGGAGAGGCTTCCGCTGATATTTCAGAGACTGTGAACACTGATCCTGCCCACTGCTGGCACATGCCACCTTGGGTGATTATCCACAAGGAAAAGCGGTCCTGAGGCTGAAATGGAATCCCTTTCCAATGTTAAGTCTACAATGCAAGACAAGTCTGATTTCACTACAGGCAGTCCTCGACTTATGACCACAACTGAGCCCAACATTTCTGTTAAGTGAGTTTTGCCCCATTGTACGACCTTTCTTGCCCTATGGTCGTTACGTGAATCACTGCAGTTGATAAATTGGTAACACAGTTATTAAATGAATCTGGCTTCCCCATTGATTTTCCTTGTCAAAAGGTCGCAAAAGGGATCACATGATCTTGGAACACAGCAATAGTTGTAAGGGTGAGTGTGTTGTCAAGCGTTTGAATTTTGATCACATGATCATGGGGATGCTACAAAAGTCGTGTGAAAAATGGTCACAAAGTCACTTTTTTCAATGCCATTGTTACTTTGAACCGTCACTAAATGAACTGTTGTAAGTGAAGGAATACCTGTATAAACAAAGTACCTGTGTTCCTACTTCCTAGAAAAGATGTTTTCTTTTCTGTTCAGCCCATTATTATCTTATTTCAAATGTCAGAATTTAAGAGCTGTGCATTCTCCTCCCCCAGACTTTTTGGAGAAGCTCAGGAGCTGCCTCCTTTGCATATACCCACAAATGATTTATTTTACCTATAGCTTCTTTCTTGTTTATTGTACAACTGCCTTAAAAATCTATCTAGTTATGCATATAGAGAAAAAAAATGGGAAAAAATATACCTCAAACTCATTTGTTCATAACAATGTAGCAATATGTGACAAAAGAGAGAGAAACTGTACAATCTTCCTTAGGCTTTTTGGCAAGTTTATGCACAAAAGCAGCAAACACTAAGCCAGATTCCTTTTGAACTATCTTGCCCAGCCTGATGCCTTCCAGATGTGTTGGTTTACAATCAACAATACTCCCAATTAAAATATGTCACTGTTGTTACTTGAATTCTCAAAGCCTCTTAATAGCTCAAACGCAGCAGCACCAGCAAAAGTTTAGAAGTACTCCACAACAGTAACATATGTGTCCTTCTATGGACAAGAAGGAGAAAGGAGTGCTAAATATACAACCTTGCATTCCTGATCAAAAGGCAAGATAAAAATCTAGTGAGAAAAGAAATATGTTTAAAGTCAGGGACAGGGATGAAAAGAAAAACAGAATCAAAACATGAATGGAGCTGGTATCTTCACCTCCAGGGTGGAAGAGCCAGGTGAAGAGGATAAAAAAATGCTATAATGGGCACCCAATGAGTTTCAGGAGAAACTAGAAGGCTCATCACTTAGAAGGCCCAGCACATCTGGACAGCAGCAGTTTTGACTCTAAATAGTCTTCTGAGTTAGAAGGGACCTTGGAGGTCTTCTAGTCCAACCCCCTGCTCACGCAGGAGACCCTCTATCATTTAAGACAAGCGGCTGTCCAGTCTCTTCTTAAAAGCCTCCAGTGATGGAGCACCCATAACTTCTGAAGGCAAGTCATTCCACAGATTAATTGTTCTCACTCTCAGGAAATTGCACAAGTCTGCCTACCTTGCTGAACAAATGCAGAAAGCCCTCTACTTACAACGGTTTGTTTAGTGACTCTGAAGTTACCATTCGACCGAAGTTACAACAGCACCGACGTGCTTCTGTGACTTGTGACCTCTGTGACTTGTGACCATTGTTCGCCCGTACGACCACCGCAGCATCTCCATGGTCATGTGATCAAAATTCAGGTGCTTGGCAACTGACTCGTTTTTATGACCCTTACAGTGTCCTTTTGCGACCCTCCGACCAGGAAAGTCAATGGGTCCACTTCACAACCCCCTTACTAAATTAACTACTGAAGCGATTCGCTGAACAAACGCAGCAAGGAAGGTTCCTAAAACGAGGCAAAAATACATAACAAACACATCACATAACAAATGTCAAAATTAGCGACTGAAATTTGGGGGGCTCCACTGTGGTCGTAAGCTGAGGACTACCTGTGTTTTTCCCTGGCTGGAGCCACACAACCCAGGCACACCTACACACAAGTGTACCACTCCCTCCCTCCTTCCCTCCCTCCCCGGGGCAATCCCAGGAGCGCCGTCGGTCACCCGCCTCCCTTCCACCGTGTCACCCCCGGGGGACGCACCGCTTTCTCGAGGTGCCCGCGGGCCTGCTCTCCGTTGCGCGTGTGGTGGTAGAGGACGGAGCCGAGCTGGAGGTGGGTGCGGGCTTCGACCCGAGCGGGGGGCTTGCGGGGCAGCACGGCCTGGAGGCAGTGGACGCAGAGCCGCACCTTGGGCGGGCTAGAGGTGCGGAAGTGCTCGGCCAAGCCCAGCAGCGCCACGTACCACGACTCGGACGCCCCCGAAGACACCGGAGCGCCGCCGGTGGAGGACGTCGACGACGAGGAACCGGCGGAGCCGCCTCCTCCTCCACCACCACCACCACCTCCTCCTCCTGCCGTGGCCTCAGCCCCGCCGGAGACCGGCGCCCCCGAGCCGGGCCCGGCGCTCCCTCCCACCGCGGGCTGGGGTGGTCCCGCTACGGACGAGGCGGCTGAAGCTGCCGCCGCCGCCGCCGCCGCCGCTCCCGCGGCTGTGGAGGACGACGACGGAGTGGAGGAAGAGGCCGGCGCCGTCGTGGTGGCGGCAGCGGTGGAGGAGGAGGAAGCCTGCGCTCCGCCCCCGTTGCCCGCCGTCTCCGTCGAGCCGCCCGACGCCCCGACGGCGGCCATCTTGGCTTGGCCTCCGTAAGGACCGGGAGGCAACGGGAGGTCGCTGCGCGGAGGAATTGAGAGAGTCACTGAGCAGGCGCGGGCGCCGCGAGGCCTGATGGGAAAGCGAGTCCTGGAAGCGGCGGTGGCTTGTGGCTTGTTCCATCCCCATCCCGCGTGGAGAGGCGAAGTTGGGAGACAAAGAATCCTGCGCTCCGGGGATATCTCCGTTTCCCCACTTCTCCCTCCCGGGTCAGGAAACAGGCCCTCTTCTCGAGGGGTTTAATCTCATCCCTTCCCCTTTCTTTTCTCTGTTCTTCCATTGAAAATAATAATAATAATAATAATGTGCATCACATTGACCGGGGAAGAGAGGCGGTGTATAAATCTAATAAAATAAAATAAAATAAATAAAACCTACTTGCTCCACCATGGGATGCTTGTCCACCTCCATCCACTTCACCGGCCCTTATTTCCAAAAGTGTTGCAGATTTAAGGCTGTTAATTTTTTTAAAAAAGTGCATAGATTATTTTAAGAGCTTTAGCAAATAATGAAGAGATAGGTCTCTTATTCGCTGTATGATGCCTGCATTTTATTAAAGTCTTGGATCTTTGATTCTTATGGGGATGAAAAGTGATGTTTTTGATCGTAGGAGTCATTTCGAAAGCAGCCACCTGAAAGTGGGGACAACGGTGACATATTTCAAAACAAAATTGTGATACTCTTTAATAATAGTGACATCATTTTGCATCATGGGAAATATAGTTCCCTCGTCGTTTAAAATCAGAATAGCCGAGGGGACGTTTTGTGGCCAGTACTCAAGTCTGGTGAGAACCGCTATTTTTCCCCCTCTCTGGTGCCACACAGCACCTGACGGGATTGTGTCATAAGAGAGCTGGAAGGAACCTTGGAGGTCTTCTAGTCCAACCCACTGCTCAAGCAGGAGACCCTACATTCCAGACAAATTATTATCCAGACAAATTACTTTGCAACGCACCAGAGGGCAGGACAAGAAACAATGATTGGAAACAGAATCAAAGAGAGAAACAACCTGGAATTAAAGAGAAACTTCCTAACAGTGAGGACATTTAATCTCTGGAACAGCTTGCCTCCAGAAATAACAGGTGCTCTATCACTGGATGTTTTTAAGAAGAGTCTAGACAGTCACTTATCTGAACTGGCATAGGTTCTCCTGCTTGAGCAGGGAGCTGGACTAGAAGACCTCCAAGGGACCTTCCAGCTCATTCATTCTATTCTATTCTCAATGGTTCTCTAGTCTCTTTTTGAAAGCTTCTAATGATGAACTACCTACAGCTTCTGCAGGCACGCCGTTCCACTGGTTAATTGTCCTCACCATTAAGAAGTTTTGCCTTCATTCCAGGTTGCTTCTCTCCTTGATTAGTTTCCATCCATTCTTTCTTGTCCTGCCCTCTGGTGGTTTGGAAAATAAATTGACTCCCTCTTCTTTGTGGCAGCCTCTCAAATACTGGAATACTGCTATCATGCCCTCTCTAGGCCTCCTTTTCTCTGCACTAGCCAAACCCAAATCCTGCAACCTTCTTCATATGTTTTAGTCTCCAGGCCTTTAATCCTCTTAGTTGCTCTTCTTCTCACTTTTCCCAAAGTCTCAACATCTTTTTTGTAACGTGGTGACCAAAACTGGATGCAGTATTCCAGTTGTGGCCTTACTAAGGCTTTATAAAGTGGCACTAATACTTCATGCGATTTTGATTCTATGCCTCTGTTTATACAACCAAAGATTTCATTAGCTGTTTTGGCTGCCACCGCACACCACTAGCTCATATTTAAGTGATGGTCCATTCAAGGTCCCTCTCCCAGTTACTGTTTTTGAGCCAAGTTTCACCTAATCTGTACTTGTATCTTTGGTTTTTCCTGCCTGAGTAAAACCTTGCTTTTCTCCACATTAAATTTCATGTTGTTGGATAAGGCCATTGTTCAAGTCTGTCAAGATCTTTTTGGATCCTGAGCTTGTCTTCAGGGATGTTGACTACTCCTGCCAGCTTAGTGTCATCTGCAAATTTGATGAATTCCCCTTCTATTCCCTCATCTAAATTATTTATGGAGATACTGAGTCTAGGATGGAAACTTGTGTTAACCCACTGCTTCCTTCCTTCCATGTAGATGTAGTACCATTAAGAACAACTCATTGAGTACTGTTTTGTTAGCTGGTTACAAATCCATCTGGTGGTGATGCTGTCTATCCCACATTTTTCTAGCTTATCAAGAAAAATGTAGGCTGTGGTCTACTTTGTCGAATGCCTTGCTGAAGTTTATTATGTCCACAGCATTTTGCTTGTCTACTAATTTTGTCAAAGAATGAAATAAGATTGTTTGGCATGATCTGTTTTTAACAAACCCATGTTGGCTTTTAGTGATTAAAAAAACCCCTACTTGGAATACTTTTCTTTATTTATTATTCACTTTCTTATTGCTGTTCTCTCTTCTTCTTACCTTCAGTATAAAATCTGTACAGGTTTTATTTTATTGAAAACTTAGGTTCTTGCTTCTGATTGCTGCCAGCTTCCCCGGCAGTCTCATAATATCCCTGCATCGTGTGACCTTGATTTTAATTTCTAGTTTCAAGACTGGGACATAATCATCAGTCTTTGGTGATCACTTCATGTTCTGGATCTAGTTGTTCCCGTTGAAATTATGAGGGCAAAGTACGTAAAATCTGTACTGCTTTTCAGTATCTTCAGGGCAACCAGGTCAATGTGACCTGCTTTTGGGGCTGTTTTCACAGCTGGAGTAAATGTAACCAGTGACAGAATCTCACTGCTTTCCCTTTGTTCACTGTTAATTTCTTTTTTTTGCTCCTTACCTTAAAAAAATATAATAGACGCCGCTAATTTTCTCTCTGTGAAAAAGGATTATTTCACAAAGAAATGAAGGGCAAAGCTGAGGAATCCAGAAGGGAGAAATAAAAAGGTCCCAACTGCTCAAAGGCTTCTTGTCCACATCAGGGGCCTTCTGCAAAGGCCGTGTAATCAATTTGCCTTCTAATTCAACGTTTGAGTTGAATTAGCTACGTGAACCCTAAAATAAAAGCAGGAAAGGGAAAAAGAAACAGAAAGTGAAGCTGGATTTGCCCAAAATCAAGAGTGCAAAAATACAGGTAGTTCTCAACTTACGACTGGTTGCCATTTAAAGTTACAACAGACACTCCCCGCCCCCCACAAGGCTACTTATGACCTGGATTTAAAGTTCTGATAGACAACCCCCTCCTGCCCGCACTCATGTGATCACATTTGGGTATTCAGCAAACAGCCTGCATTCATAGCCATGGGCAGCATC
>JANHGC010001892.1:122783-133106 GCA_027560395.1 Boaedon fuliginosus
GTAACACCGTTAATATTGAAAGATGGTGGCTCATCAAGAATGAGACTGAGAGATTATAAATATATTTTGCAGGTTGATCCCCAACTGTGTAGTCATTGAGGATACATATATTCAGGTACATGGCCATCTGTTTGACAGAAAACCCCTGCCAGGTTGCACTTTTGATATTTTGCTTCCCTTGCATTCATTTTTTCCTCTAGAATTCCACAACATAATGATATTAAAACAGTTAGTTTTAGGAATGGCCATCAGGGTCCAGCCTGGCATTAAAATCCCCTTGTATATGATTAATGACATAGGATTGCGTTTAATGCATTTACATTTTCATTTGCAATGCACTTCTATCTCTTTTATCTGGGTGGGAGTCCTAAGGGGGGATATATTAATGAGCACAATTTCAAAATTTTTCAGACACAGTAAAGTTGCTACCAATGGCTATAGGGTTGGCAGAGAGACATTCTAAAATGCCAATCTGTGCTCTTTTAGATTGCCCCACCACCTTACCAAGTGTTGCCATACAAAACTTAATACAAAATTCATTAAACTGCAAGGTAAATGTAGCCCAAAGAATATCAAATTTTGAAAGGTACTTTTAAAATGAATGGGTCATTTGTATTTGCTGCCCAGACTGAAATACTCCAAGAGTTTGAATGAATGTCACACTCCCTTACAGAAGTTCTGTAGGTGTCAATTCTGTAAGGGAGTGTGATGGAATGTAATCTAGAATCACAGAACGGAGGGGCTCCTTCCCCAAAGGCAAAGAGACAGTGGGAAATGGGAATTTCTGGTAGGTAAGAAGAGGGCAAAGATGGATCCACTATAGCAATTCAGAGTACTATCTGTAGTTATTGCATATAATTGCTTTTGGCAAATAACATTAAAGGAACTACTCACAGGTGTCATTCCTGGCTCTTTGGGTCTGAAAGGGTGTGAAATTTCTCTACTTCTGCTTGATTCCAGGACTCACTATGTGACCCAATGTCCAAAATAGGCAATTCCTTGCACCTTGGATAGAGTGATTGCAGTGAGCCTGCTAGACAAGAGTAGAAAATATACTTTGTATAATCCCTTTGCAGAATTTAAGAGTCAATCTTCCTGCCTCAGGTTTTCAGTTGATATCTGGAGTGACAAATTTGGATTTGGAACTACCATCTTTAAGGGGGAAATGTCATCCTTGCCTTCTATGCTTAATCTTATAGAAGAAAATATTAATTGCTCTGAATGTTCAGTAAAGCATAAAAAATATCTCTACTCATTCTGTGGCTTATTGTATCAATAGAGGCATCTGGGCTTTGCTGCTCTTCCCTTCTCTTCCCCCTTGCTACATTTGTGAATTATTTTGTGAAATTGACCTTCCCAGTGTGAGAAAAGGAAAAGTGGGCTTTGAAACTGGTACAATTGTATAGGCCTCAGATTGATAGTAGGCCCAAAATGAAATGATATATATTAAAGTGTTAGCTAAAATGATTTCCCAAGAATAGTGAAATATTTGTAATCTGCTGTGCTAGCACAATATTGTAACATGTATCTGCAAAGTAATTAGTTTCAGAAGCTATTTTGGAGTAGGGATATTGAAGACATTAGGAAATAGGGAACTGAAAGTAGCAGGTGGTAGGAGATTTCACCTGTACAGCAGGGGTGGGTTCCTACTGGTCTAACAACTGGTTTGCTTGGTTTGGGGAAGCTGATTTTTGGGCCTAAAGTGATGCACGTGCAGAGCGTGCCAAATGCATGATGCGCACGCATCACCTTAGGCCCCAAAATTTAGCTACTGATTTGGCCGAACCGATAGCTTAATCAGCTGATTTAGCCACTGGCTCCACTAAATGTAGCAACCGGTTCAGCCGAACTGGTAGCTAAATCAGCTGTTTGGGGGGCTTGAGGTGATGCGCATGCAGCACACACCTCACCCGCATCAATTTAGGCCCGAAAAACAGCTGATTTAGCTACCAGTTCAGCAGAACAGGATGCTAAATTTAACAGAGCTGGTAGTTAAATCAGCTGGTTTCGGGTCTGAGCTGATTTAATTAGATACTGTTTCAGTTGAACCAGTAGCTTAATTCTAACAACCGATTTACCAAACTGGTAATTATTTTAATAACCGGTTCGGCTGAAGTAGGCCAAACCGATTGAAACCCACCACTGGCCAGGTGCCTGGAATTTTGGATGTTATAAAGAACTTCTCTTGGGTGCAACATAAAATTGCTGATCCCAACAAATTGATAGACTTAATGTGTATTGACTCTGTACAGGTAGTCCCCGACTTAACGAGCACAGTTGAGCCCAAGATTTCTGTTGCTCTGTGAGGCTGTGTCCCCATTTTATGATCTTTCTTGCCACAGTTGTTAAGTGAATCCCTGCAGTTGTTAAATTAGCAACCCAGTTGTTCAGTGAATCTGGCTTCCCCCTTGATTTGGTTTGTCGGAAGATCACAAAGGGGGATCACAACCGCAGGACACTGCAGCCGTCATAAATACGAACCAGTTGCCAAGGGCCTGAAATTTTGGTCAACGTAACCATGGGGATGCTGCAACCGTTGTAAGTGTGAAGACCAGTCGTCAGTCTTTTTTTTTTCAGCGCCATCGTAACTTCGAACCGTCCCTGAACAAATGGTTGTATAAGGTTGTCAAGGACTGCTTGTATGCTCTTCAAACCATATCTTGCTGAGAAGTAATTCTGTCCTGTCTGGTCTTTTTTCAGAATGGGCAGAGCAGCTGACTCAAATGGGCCGAGGAAAACATTTCATTGGAGACTTTCTGCCACCTGATGAGCTTGAGAAGTTTATGGAGACCTTCAAAGCTCTGAAGGTAAACTGCTTAGCGTCCTTCTCTTTAGGACAGCTTAGACATACGCAGATTGAATGATTGAATGTTTCTGGAGGAGGAGGAAGAGGAGGATGGGAGTGGGGGAGGAGGAAGAGGATGTATTCCTGTTTGGAAGAAAAAAAATTGGGCAATGCATTAGATACATGCAATAGGCAAAACCATTTTGAACAATTTCAAAAGGAGGTTTCCCTCCAAATGGGTTGACATTCAACTCAAAAGAATACCAGTTGAAACTGAAAATATTGGCAGTGCAGTTGGAATAGCATTTAAGCCTCAAAGAGACCCCTTCAAACTTAGAAGTGTTTCAGATTCAGAATGTTCTCTACCTCATGGTTGTGCGTGTCCACACCAGAAAGTACTGCTGCAAAACTGGAAACGGAGCCAAGAAAGATTACCAAAAGTAATCGGAGATTTACTGAGGCACCTCCTCTCTAGGGAACTCCCAAACGGTTCAGAGCTTTGCAGTCCGGAAATAAAATATAAAATGATATAAAATTACTTCCTAGATGACAGAATACTCTTTTTATACTCCTGCTCTTATAATAGTAATTGAGCTGAAGGATTGCCCCCCAAAAAGGAGACAAGATCTAGAAGACCCACTAAAGGTCACTACCTCCAGACAGGTGATAAGGGCCTTTGAAAGGAGATTGAAAAAGGTCATCCCTTGTCAGTCATAGTGACAGCTTGGAACAGTGTTTCTCAACCTTGACAACTAAAAGAGGTGAGGACTTCAACTCCCAGGATTCTTTGCTGGCTGGAGAATTCTGGGAATTGAAGTCCACACGGCTTTAAAATGTCACAGTTGAGAGGCATTGCTTTGAAGCAAATTTCTCGTGCATGACTTCTTTTCAAATTATTGTTTTCTTCCTCCACAGGAAGGCCGTGAGCCTGATTACTCTGAATATAAAGAATTCAAACTGACTGTGGAAAACATAGGTTACCAGATGCTGATGAAAATGGGCTGGAAAGAAGGCGATGGTCTGGGATCTGATGGTCAGGGTATCAAAGCTCCTGTTAACAAGTAGGTGTCTGATCCCTGTTTTGTTATTTCTTGATTTTGGTGTGTGTGTGTGTGTGTGTGTGTGTGGTTATATTCCAGTATAACCACTCCGGCGCTCTCACTTGGTTTGGAAGTTAATGGGAGCCCTGCTTCAGCTCCAAGGGCAAGTCACTGAGTCCAGGTAGTCCTTACAACAGTTCATTTATTTTATTTTTTATTTTTTATTTTACTTTATATTTTATATTCTATTTTATTTTATTTTATATTTTATTTTATTTTTATTTTTATTTTTATTTTATTTTTATTTTATTTTTATTTTATTTATTAGATTTATACCCCGCCTCTCCTCCCCGGTCAAGGCGGCTTACAACATTAAAAAAGTACAATAGTACAATAATATAAATATAATCAAAACACATTCATACTAATCTCACTTACACTGAGGGGGCGGGAGGGGCGATGTTAATTCCAAGCCTGCCGACAGAGCCAGGTCTTAACAGCTCTGCGGAAGGTGAGCAAATTGGGGGTGGTTCTGATCTCCATGGGGAAGTTGGTTCCAAAGGGCCGGCGCTGCCACAGAGAAGGCCTTAGCTCGAGGGCCCGCCAGCTGACATTGTTTAGCTGACGGGACTCGTAACAGGCCAACTCTGTGGTATCTAACTGGGCGCTGGGAGGCATAAGGTAGCAGCAGGCGGTCTCGAAGGTTTCATGAAATAAATCCTATTTAATTTCATAGGATATACTTCCATGTGAATGGGGATGATGGGTTTTTCTCTCAGACTCCACTGAATGAAAAAACACTGAGTTCCAACGTGGTTTGTGAAATGTAAGAGGTTTTTCTCTGCCAGCATAAAACTAAACAACCAATTTACATTGCTTTATTTATTACATGTTCTTGGTTACACTTAATTGCAGTTCAAATATGCCAGGCAAACATTTTTTTCTGGAGTGTCCCCATAACGTCGCCTGGATTTCATGGTAAATGAGAATACATGTTCACCTAAGGGTTGGCAAATACTGTTGGAGGATCAACAGAACATTTGCATTTTTATATGGGTCTCACCAAAAAGCTGTGTGAAAGAAAGGTAAATATTATGAATGACGTTTAAAGATTTTGATGCTAATGCCTAGAAATTGTTGCTTTTGTTAAGGTAAAGTGCATTATACTGAAGAGACCACAGACAACAACACAGAACATACAATTTATATTTCTTGGAAGCCTCAAAGCAAGTTCAGTCACTATGTTGTTGAGTGGTGCAACCAGCCTACACGTCGCTTGTGTGATTTTCAGTGGAAGAAGTATGGGCAAAACCAATCCAGCGATCTCATTACATCTGGTAAGAAAAATTTAAGTTCATTAGTAAATAATCCAGAGGAGATCATGGCTGTCTGGTTGTTAAAGCTGCTGTAACAGTGAATTCTTCTTTCAGTCAAGTTTGAGTGATTTTATGAACAAATCTGTATAGCTCCCTGTGGCTGCAATATAGAAATGATTAGTGCTTGTTTTCTTCTTGAATAGTTTTACTCAGTTACTATGAAGTTTTTCTACCTATGAACTGACCCATTTCATGAACCAATGTAATATTTGCAAGAGTACATCGATCGATCCATCAGATCTTTATTATGGTCTCAGACTAGCATAAGAAGGTGGTTGTTAGTTGCAAAGTCATGTCCGACCCATCATGACCCCATGGACAATGTTCCTACAGGCCTTCCTGTCCTCTACCATCCCCCGGAGTCCATTTAACCCCGTACTGACTGCTTCAGTGGCTCCATCCAGCCACCCCCTTCTCTGTCGTCCCCTTCTTCTTTTGCCCTCAATTGTTCCCAGCAGTAGGCTCTTCTCCAGTGAGTCCTTCCTTCTCATGAGGTGGACAAAGTATTTGAGTTTCATCTTTACGATCTGGCCTTCTAAAGAGCAGTCAGGGTTGATCTTCTCTAGGACTGACCGGTTTGATCACATAAGAAGGTGCAGTGCAAAATATTAATTTTAATAACTAAAAATATAAAATGCATAAAGTTAAAAAGCTTAATTGCGAAATGGGCAAGGATATTGCTACTTCCTCCAGCCTGGAGTTTCTGACACACAAGTGCACAAATTGGTGTCTCAAATGAGGAAGAGGGGGAGAAAGTGTCCTTTCCAAACTGGATGGGGACAGTGGTGCAATCTGCCATGCTCATTTCCTCAGGAAGGGCTGTTGCCAAAAAGATCCTTAGTGGAAGGTAGACTATTCCCCCAGGACTACATTGTGGGCATGTAGGTGGTTCTTCCACGGAAGCATTTAAATGGAAACCCCACAAGGTTAACAGAAATACTGTGTTTTACTTTTTCAGTGTGAACTTACTTTCTATCACTCTTCAGCTTTTGTAATTACCCACACTGGCAGCCAGGTTGAGTTAGTTTGACACTTGAAAAGAAAAATTAAATCAGAAGCTCTTACAAATCAATATTTTCCAACTTTCCCAAACTTCATCCCTAGCTTCCACTTGTAATTGTACATTTTATATTCCTAACTCTTTGTTCTTTGTGGTATATTTCTTGAAATTCATTTTAGATGCCTTCAAACGGGGCATAAGATACACTTTTAATGTGTATGGACTACAAGATGATAGAAGTTACTTATTGGAAAAGAAGGTTAAATACCTTGAAGAAGAGGGTAAGTTATGCTAAAATTTTATATGTTAAATTAGACTATGACAGCAATTTGTTATGCACATGTATAGCACACAATGCAGAATTCGCTGTACACCTGTTTTGTTGCACTGTGATCTGTGCTCAGCAGTGATTTGATTTATTCTGTAACTTGCCTCATTGCAAAAACAGAACACTGAAGAGCTGTGGGCAACGTCTTTCCCCTGAGGGAATTCCCCAGTTCCTGAGCTTCAGCAAACACAGGATTTATTCACAGATTCTTAAAAAAGGAAATATGATTGAACAGTTCTTTAGGTCTTTATCCTCAGGATCAGCCCAGATTATTTTTTTTGCACAAGGAAAGACAGATGTGCACCATTCTTAAAGATACATTTCAGGGTTGATCTTGACTGTCTATTGTAAATGTTTACAGTGGTTCTATCTGCCCATCTAGACCAGATGGTAGGAGTTAGATGAACATGGATAAAAATTTTATTGTTCCTCTTCTTCTTACCACTGGAGTAGCTGGCTGTAAAACATCAGGGTGCTGCTTGGATATTTTTAAAAGGAGTTGCGTCATGGATGGTGGTGTGGTGATAACTATGCCTTTTCTTGTATTCGCCAACATTATGTTAATTCCCATTATGTAGAGTTTGGTTGATCCAGGACTATCTGTCTCTACCATCCATCCCAGACAATTTCCTGTTCCAGATGCCTCTCTATAGACATTGCCTATAACTTGTTATTTTCTCTTCCCAATTTCACCTGTAGCTTGCACAAATGGTTAGAGGTGTCAGGAACTGGGTTAGTTTCACAATATCATTGAACCATTTTGCAGCTGGAAATGCAGCTGTCAGCCATGGAAGCCATGTTTTCTTAGAAGCTTCGAGGTTGTCACAGTTAGAGCCTGGGAATTTGGGAGGGGGGGCATTTTAGTGAGTAGTAGATTAGACTCAGCAGTATTCCTTTTGAAAGTCAAGGACAGTTCAGCCTGCAACTGGATGGGAGTGGGGGAAGGAATGGCTTCTGATGGAATGATGTTTGATTGGGCCATGTGATGGACTGATGGGTGCAGGGGACAGATCTTTGATTCTGGGGAAGGGAAAACCCTGAACTTTCAGATTTGGGTTTCCCCAGATGTGCTAACATGACTTCCTTAATAAATTCTTACTTGGATGAATGTTGTCTCTGAGTGCTGAATGTATATGTGGGGTTTCACTGGAACGCTTATATCCATGTGAAGATCTCCAGTACAAGAGATTCAGCATTTTTGCCCCATTACAAATGTTCAGATTTGTTTTATAAATACCACATTGTATTGAAGATATATAAAATTGGGGAAAGCATTAGCAGTTCATTTTACTTTTATTATTACATGGCAGCTGGTATAGGGCAGTGTTTTGGTGTGGAATCTGAGATGGGGTAGATTTTGCTGCTGCAAAATATGCAGGATCTTAGGGCAGAGTACCCTCTGAATAGGTATGGTGCAGTGGTTATAGTGCAGCATTGCAGGAAAACTCTGCCCACAGCCTGGAGTTTGCTCCTGCTGGAGTTCAAGATTGACTCAGCCTTCCATCCTTCCGAGGTCAGTAAAATGAAGACCCAGATTGTTGGAGGCAATATGCAAGTAATGCTTACACTGCAAACTGCCCAGAGAGTGCTGTAAAGCATTATGGGACGGTATTGATTTAGGGCAGTGTTTTTCAAGCTTAGCATCTTCGTTGACTGGGGAATTCTGGGAATTAAAGTCCACATATCTCAAAGTTGCCAAATTTTTTTGGGGGGAACCCCCCACTGATTGGTGTATTTCCTGCCTGTTTTCTACCTGCTGGGTTGACAGATATAAAAATGCCCTGTGGCTACAAAAGACAGGTCATAATCGATTTAAATCCCCTCTTAGAAGGAAAACATTGAGGTCTCCTAGCCATTGATATAGTTTTGATACAAACTTGTTGATCCATATTGGAATGCCTTCCTGCTTATACTGGCACAACTTCCTTCATTAATGCTGTTTGTAAACTAACAGGAGTAATGTTTTCATTTACATGATGGTTAGTCATGTAAAAACTTTAATTATTAAATGTATTAATTAAAATTGCTTAGTAGAAAATTGCTTTTCAAGGTTTATGATGGTCAGTTCTGAGAATGGAGTCTTGCACTGAACATAAATGGAAATTTAATCAAAATGTAAAGACATAAGGATTAAATACATAGCAAATATATAGCAAATACATAGTAAAAGTTGTCCATTTTCTGTTTTCAGAACCACAAGACTACCTCCTGTGTGATATAGTTTCAGTCACTGTAAATTCATTAAGAGTCACTTGGAAACGATATGATCAAGAATTCAATTCTGGTTTTATTAGAGGTTACATACTTTACATGAAAATGGATAATCAAAGCTGTTCGGTACAAGGATCCAAACAATTTAGACATGCAGGTAAGTGATCTTCTCTCTCCAGAATAATGTATCTTTATGTGAACTGTGAGCTTTATTTAGGAATTAGTAGACAGTCCTTCTAAGCACAAAAGAAGATGGAATATAGTTCATAAGTCATGTTTTTTTAATGAAGAAATGAAGTAATCTAAGAGGAAAAACAAGAGTGGTGCGGTTGCCTAGAAGTGGAGCTCTCGCCTCACAATCAGGAGGCTGTGAGTTCGATCTTAGGTAGAGGCAGATATTTCTCTCTCTGGGCACAATGAGAATATATCTGCTGAACAAAACTCCACACTGGCGACAGGAAGGGCATCCGGCCATTAAAACACTCTTCTGACTCCATTCAGTTGCCCAGACTCCACTCCGTAAGGGATTATAGGGTTGTTAAAAGACCATCATGAATCCAAGAGGAAAAACAAAATTGAAAATTCCTAATAGTGGCTCAAGGTCCAAATGGGTTTTTCTCAAGCTCAGCAACTTTAAATTGTGTGGACTAGAGAATTCTGGGAGTTTATTTTTATTTTATTTTATTTTATTAGATTTATATCCCGCCTCACTTCCCCGGTCAAGGGGAACTCCATACCTCTTAAAGTTGTGAAGGTTGCGAAATATTACTTTAGAGAGTTGCAATGGAGGAAAAACTGTGTGGAGAAACCAGAAGTATATTTTAATTTTTAAATAAGTCCCATGCACCTGTTTTTTTCTGAATGTCTCCATCATATGAAATTTGATTTTTCTCTTCAAGAGAATTGGCTGATTGATACAAACTTTT
Source organism: Boaedon fuliginosus (assembly GCA_027560395.1). NCBI lineage: Eukaryota > Metazoa > Chordata > Lepidosauria > Squamata > Lamprophiidae > Boaedon > Boaedon fuliginosus. The sequence goes on from JANHGC010001892.1 coordinate 132,450, forward strand.
CTTTATTTTCAACATTACATTTCCTTTTAAAATTAAAATGGACATTACGGTTTTAACCCATTGCATTGTTTAACTTCTATTAATACTAGCAAGATTAGGCTACAGTGGGATGTTGGCCATATTCCATTTCACACATTGTGCTAAGTCAGTTTTAAAAGCAGTTGAACAAGTGAATGGTTTGTCCATACTACCACTAGACTTAAAAAAGGACACATTTTGTAACAGCTTACATTTTTTTTGTATTTTATCAGAATATAAAATACAAAGGAGAATAAAAGTAATGGGAAACTAGAATGAAGAAAAGGGGAAGAAGAAAAGGTGTAGGGTAAAAGGGTGAGGGGAACGGCACTGACCTCTGACTCTTTTTAGCACAGAAGACAATAACATTACAGCCTTAACTATTTATTTTTGCACAGTAATATATACTGTGCCATTTCTATAACAACAATCCTATCTAATCTGAAAAACCAAAATCAAAGTTTCATTTTTCCCCAACACAAACACTAAATCCAGAAGCGATTTCCAAACAGAAATAAAATTATATACATTCTCGTCTTTGGTTAGAACAATAGATTTACCAGTAACTATCCCTAGTTTTATTTAAATACTAGCCGTTTATCCGGCATTGCCTGGGTAATTTTTTAATGGACTGCCATT
>JANHGC010001894.1:59042-70095 GCA_027560395.1 Boaedon fuliginosus
TAGATAGATAGATAGATAGATAGATAGATAGATAGATAGATAGATAGATAGATAGATAGATAGATAGATAGTTCTTTTACAGCCCTCTCTAAGTGGTTTACAGAGTCAGCATTTTGCCCCCAACAATCTGGGTCCTCGTTTTACTCACCTCGGAGGAATGGAAGGCTGAGACAACCTTGAGCCAGTCAGGATCGAACTGCTGGCAGTCTGCAGAATTGGCCTGTGGTGCTGCATTCTAACCACTGCGCCACCATGGTTAAGTGCAAGATCCAGTCCTAAACCACTTGTTTTAGTTCCATTATAATTTTCCGTGGCTGCTAAGCAAATGGCTGTAAGCCGAGAACTACCTGTAAGCCTTCAGCAAAAGCAGGCATTTCTGAAAGCAACTTTATTTGGTTATTTAAAGTATTATATAGTCATGTAAGCCGCCTTGAGTTGCCATGTGCGAGTAGGCGGCAATATAAAATTTCTAAAATGAATAAAATAAATAAAAATTACTTATCTCTGGCCCAGCTCAGGGGAGAGGAGAGGGGAGAGAGGCTGGTTCTGTGTGAGTGGCAGGTGAATGCATGCACAGCTCCAGTTGTGTGAGTGGAGGACGGATGCACTTGCCCCTCACACAAATAGAGCTTTGCGCGTGAGCACCCACTGCTCTCATGAGTGGAGCTGCACGCACACATGTGCCCTCCCGCTGCTTGCATGGCCCGGTTCCAAATGGGCCACAGCCTGGAATTGGGGCCGCAGCCTAAGGGTTGGAGACCCCTGGTCTAGGGAAGCTCCCCGAATATCTTCCAGGTCAAAACACTACTCCTTCGAGTCAAAACAACTTAAATCAGGAGTTCTCCAACTTTGGCAACTTTAAGACCTGTGGACTTCAACTCCCAGAATTCCCCAACCACAAATCTCTGGTGGGAAGGGATGCTCCAAAATAAGATCTACTGGAAAAAAACTGCCTCTGTGTATTCAGGACTACCTGTAATTAACTGCGAGACCTTTTGGGCCCCAGGGACTGGTTCCATGGAGAAAGGTTTTTCCGTGGTCCAGAGCAGGGGTGGGCTTCAAAAATTTCAGCAACCAGTTCTCTGCCCAGTTGCTGGGTGGGCATGGCCATGGTGGGCATGCCCCACTTGGCCTCCTGCACCATGGCAGAGGGGCGTTTTTGCTCTCCCTGGGCTCTGGAGGGTTCCCTGGAGCCTCTGGGAGGACGAAAACGGGCTCCCTTGGGCCCTGGAGGGAGCCCGTTTCTGACCTTGCAGAGCTTCTGGGAGGCCCATTTTTCGCCCTCCCCAAGCCTCTGTGTGGGCCCTGTACTTACCTGGCACCCAAAACAGGCCACGTGAAGACTCCTGGGAGGGGAGGAATGGGGGGGGGGCATCCAGGGGTGGAATTTACGGCTTTGCCGAACTGGCCAGAATCTTAGCTAGAGGATCCCCCGAACCGTGTGAACCCGTAGCAGTCTATCCCTGGTCCAGAGGGGGCATGATTTTGCATGATGCCTGCATCCTGCAGATGGGGCTTCGCTTGCTTGCACGGCCTGGTTTCTGGCATGCCGTGGCCTGGGGCTGGTCCACGGACCAGGGGTTGAGGACCCCTGTAGTAGACAACGTAAATTGAAGTCCGATGAACGTAAATCCTTGACCGGGGAAATGAGGTGGGGTATAAATCGAATAAAAATAAATAAAAAAAATAAATAAAGTCCAGCATCTCCAATTAAAAATGGTCAAGGAACTGGTACTGGGAAGGACCTGGCAAGCTATTGAAGGATCTGTCAGCTTAAAGCTAGAAAAGATTAAGGACCAAATCTAGATTGCATTTGACTTGGGATCTCATTGGATTATCCGAGACCGGTGATTATTTTTCAACCCACGTTGCTAAGTTGTGAAGAAATAATAATGTAATGGGACATAAAGGTCACATACATTGCCCAAATCTCCAAGGAGACTGGATGAGATAGAGCTGCAGTGTATAAAAATAGAACCGTGGTACTTTTTTTTTTATTCATATACAGAAATTCCCAATATAGTTCTTTCAGTTCCTATTACCTGGATTGGAAAAAGACTGTATCTGTTAGGGGAAGTTTAATTTATTTCTTGATTTAGGGCCATTCATATACCGTCCTTCATGATTTGCACCCAAAGGACAAGGTTTATTTATCTATTATTGATTGATTGATTGATTGATTTGATTTGATTTGATTTGATTTATACCCCACCTCTCTTCCCCAGTCAAGGGGAACTCGAGGCGGCTTACAACATCATTAAAAACAATTCAACAGCTATATTTAAAAGAGCAATTACTACAACAATAAAATTAATAAATACTAACACACCCCAAGCAACATCCATTCAGGTTACAATACAAATGAAAAAGAATGAAATAGAACAAGAGAAAAATGTAATGTATCATTTTGATGGATGAAGCAGTTTCTGGAGTCCTGAACATCCCAAATCTCAAAGCCCATTCTCAATTAAAAGGGGAGGAAATGTCCGGCACATTATGAGACCCTGAGGATCCCCCCCAAAGTCAGAAAAAACACCCTTGCAGCTTATGATGATATTAAGCTAAGTCACTGAGAGGAAAAAGCTATTTTTCTGCAGGGCAGAACATGTGGGAAGGTGTTTTAGGTCAATGTCAGTTCTTTGGAATGTGCCCAAAGCACTGCAGAATGCTAATCCATTCTCTGGTTTAAATAGTTTCCATTAAGTACAGGTAGTCCTTGACTTAACGACCCCAATTGAGCCCAAAAACTCTGTTAAGTGAGACCTTTGTTAAGTGAATGTGAGAGTTAAGTGAATTTTGCCCCATTTTATGACATTCCTTGCCCCAGTTGTTAAGTGAATCACTGCAGTCGAGAAGTAAGCAACCCGGTTGTTAAGTGAATCTGGCTTCCCCGTGGACTTTGCTTGTCAGAAGTTCGCTGAAGGGGATCACGTGACCCCGGGACACAGCAACGGTCATAAATATGAGTCAGTTGCCAAGCATCCGAATTCGGATCACATGGTCATGGGGATGCTGCAATATATTTCCAGATTGGGAGAGATTCATTTTTAATCTGGGGTTCACAGCCAGTTCAGCTGTAACAGAGCCCTGCTACAGCATAATAAGCAGAAAATATTCTAGAAAGTGAGTCTTATAGGGATGTAAAATAAAATTGCAGGGAGGGAGGGAGGAGAGAGAGAGAGAGAGAGAAAGAAGGACAAAATAAAAAAGGAAAGAAAGAAAGAAAGAAAGAAAGAAAGAAAGAAAGAAAGAAAGAAAGAAAGAAAGAAAGAAAGAAAGAAAGAAAGAGTCTTTGAGGTCTGCTATCTGATGAGTTTGTAACATAGGAATGCATTCCCCAGGGCTTGCCCCATTAACATTCAGCAGCCCATTTATCTTCTTATCTTCACACACACATACACACAAAAGCAAACACACACACACACACACACACCAAATTAGGGCTAAATAGGTTTTGAAGCTTCTACTAGGGGCTGAAAGAGGCATGAACCCTCTTATTCCTGCCATGCCCCTGTAGATGCTAGAGAGGTTTAAAAATATTATTAAAGAGTGGGGACCATCCACCCACTCCCTTAAGATTGCATCTATGTTCAATTTCAACATAATTCTAGAAAAGGTGGTGGGAAATAAGGAACAATATCCTTGAAAATAGTGAAAAAGTATCCTCACGGACTCACTGTCTCTGAAAGTACTGTTTTTATGCCGTGAATAATGTTAACATGATCGGCGCGATGGGTTTGTTGGACATCTACATGCTTAACTCAAGTGAGTTCAAACGTTTCTTCTGCCACCTGGAAGCCAGGCCAGTACAGGTAATTCTCGACTGACAACCACAATTGAGCCCAACATTTCTGTCGTTGAGTGAGACATCGGTTCAGTGAGTTTTTTTGCCCCCTGTTACAACCTTTCGTGCCACGGTTGTTAAGTGAATCACCGCAGTGAAATGAGTGACACAATGGTCAAGTGACTCAGGTTTGCCCTTTGACTTTGCCCGTCAGAAGATCACGAAATATGACCCCAGGACACTGCAATGGTCATAAATATGAATCAGTTGCCAATTTAGATCACGGGACCCTGGAAGTGTGAAAGACAGCCCTAAGTCACTTTTTTCAGTGCCGTCGTAACTTCGAACGGTCACTAAGCCAATCGACGACTACCTGTATTTCATTTTCAGGCAGAAGAGGCAAGTTGGTTTTGAACTGTGTTTTTTGTCACTTTTAACCCTTTCACCAGCTTACATTTCTAACGGAAAAGCTTGCAACCCGTCTGTAAGTCAAGTTTTGCTGTGCCCATTTCTTGGTCTGAGGTACCGTCCGTTTCCCAAATGAGCTTCGGGGAAGGTGATACTTGCACCATGGTTCAGGAGAGGATCAAGGAATCTTCCCTGAAATCTCCCAACCGGTCAGAATTTACCTCTGTCTCAAAGACTGATCTGTCGATTTGCTACTGCTGCATTTGGGAAACTGACCTGACTGGGTGTTTTATTTTTTTTGCTTTGGTGATGGTAATTTGAATATTTTATTAGAAATGAAGTGTGTGCTTGCCCCATGGATGTGGCTGTAGCTGGGTAGATACAGACATAAAGAACAAAATCTGAAAGTGCGTTGAATTGCATTGAAGTATTTTCTTTGCTGTTTTGTTGTTTCTATTTCCTGCTGGTGAATGGGTTAAGCCAAATTTGAAGGAGTTAAATAAATATTCCATTTTAAACTAACCATTCATATGTGATGACCGTAGTTATAACGATGTGCCATCAAGTCAATGTAGACTCTTGGTGACTCCCATTTATTTTTATTTCTATGTTTGTATCCCATCTTTATTATTATTTTTTCCCCTCCCTTGGAATCAAGAGAACATCCCAATCCTTAACTTATCTCGTTTTTGTGCTTATTATCTTTTATTTATGCTTTTTTTGGTTGGGGACATGAAAAGATTATTCACCTTGAGTCTTTGAGAAGAAGTAAAATGGATAATGGGCAAAATAGAGTTCCCCTTGGACCAGGGAAGTGAGGCGGGGTATAAATTTAATAAAAATAAATAAAAATAGATAAATAAATACAATTAGTTCAGGGCCATTTTGAACAGGTGGGGATTAGCAGATGCAATGCTCGGTTGAGCCTGTTAAAATGTTCAGGAAACTCTACGGACTTGGCTGTCTGTTCTCTTGTCTTTCAGGCGAGAGCTTTGCCGATTTCAAGTCCCCGGGAACAGACGACGGCTTCACCGATTTCAAAACCGCCGACAGCATCTCTCCACTAGAACCGCCGACAAAGGACAAAGCATTTCCTTCCTCTTTCTCTTCTCTTTCCATACAGTCCAAACCACAACCCCAAGCAAAGCCTTCTCTGAATTTGGCAGACCTGGATCTCTTCTCCTCAGCCTCGACTGGAGAGAGCCAACCTGCTCTCTTTCCAGCCGGGTACAATTCCCCCAAACCGGCAACTTTTGCTACACCGTCACACACCATGTCGGCCGCCACCACCCTGTCCGCGCCCGGCAGCAGCTCGTCCCTGGCCAGCGACTTTGCCAACTTCAACCTTTTTGGAGGGTTGTCGAGTTGCCCTTCGGCTTCCACTCAGGACGAGTTTGCAGACTTCATGGCTTTCAACAACAACGCCGTCTCTCTGGAGCAGCAACTGGATGATAAATACGGGGGCCTCAAGCAAGAAGCCAACTCGGTTCCACCAGCTGGCTCCTTAGCCGGGGCCGTGAAGAACGGGCAGAGTCCCGTTGCTACTTCCAACAAATACGACATCTTCAAGCAGCTGTCTCTGGACAGCCCCGGGTTGGGCTTCGAGGAACTAAAAGACCATACCCCTTCATCGGTGAAAAGCGAAGACGACTTTGCCGATTTTCACTCGAGCAAGTTTTCTTCCAGCTCGGAAAAATCCCTCATCGACAAACTGGCCGCTTTCAAGCACACCAAGGAGGACTCGGCATCCGTCAAGTCACTTGACCTCCCATCCATTGGGGGCAGCAGCGTGGGCAAGGAGGATTCGGAAGACGCCCTCTCCGTCCAGTTTGACATGAAACTGGCAGACGTGGGAGGAGACCTTAAGCATGTCCTGTCTGATAGCTCTCTGGATTTACCAACGGTTAGTGGTCAACATCCACCAGCAGCAGGTGAGGAACTGGTTAGATTGCTCTGGTAACGGAAGCTACGGGAAAGTCCCAAAGTTTTGGGTCTCATGAGTATTCTGCGCCAACCCTGCCGTGGGAAAAGCCTCCGGAATCTGTACTTTTGGCTAGCTTCTCATCTCTTAATCGAGCAGTATTAATTGGTTGTCCTTCTATGTAATTTCTAGATGGGCTGGTTTTTGAGGTAGATCCTGCCCTGCACAGTATGTCCTCTTAGCAACCCCAGTTTTAGGCAAAATACTCTTCTGTTGTGTCACTCGCAGCGTAAGACAGAACCAGCAAGAGGCTGCTTTGGGTTTAGCTACGGTAGCTGGTTGAAAAGGGATTTGATCCTGTTGCGTGGGCATTCCTTTTCTCCAAAGCACAGGTCTGTCTTTTGAATTTTCCTGCAGCTCCGAAGATTTATTTATTTATTTATTTATTTATTTTAAATCCCAGCGCTGGAAAGAAATTACCCAGCTCTGGCCTATGCAGGGGTGTCTCTCTCTCTCTCTCTCAGATATGAAAACAGCCTCCAGTTCCTTTTTTCTTAATCCCAATAAAGTGGTACCTTAATCCCAGTTGTTAAATCAATCAGGATGTCCCTGTAACTGGGACTTTAAAGGCCAGTTTAAGTTACAGTTTCGAATCAGTGTTAAATCTAGCCATAGGTATTAAAAGTTCTGTCTGACCAGATTAAGGCAATGCATATTTAGGGGGGGGGGTGTCAGTCCCTAATTTGGCCCCAATTGAAGAGACATCCAGTATTCACTTGAAATTCTGCCTCGTGCAATTTCTGCACCAGAATATCCTTTGAATAGTATAGCTGCTATATATCACTTTTGCACAGATCATTAGATTGTCATCCCTGTGTATTCTGGAAGAAATTAGCAATAATAACAGAAGTCCAGGCCCCGAGCTCTGGTTAAGGCTAGAAATTGTGATATTTTTCCCCCAGCTGTGGATCGATGGCTTTCTTAAACGTTCCGGGTTCACGCAGAGGCAGGTGTGACTGCCTTGACAGCCCAGAATGGTGCCATTAATGCATTTTTTCTTCCACTCTGGTATGCAGTCTGCAAAATAGATTCCCAATACTGGCATTGAAATAGTCCTTAATGGCCCACCTGTCTCAGGGTGCAAATAATAGGCTTTGAGCTAGGAAAACGTAACGCTGAGATCACTATTCTACTGGATACTGATCCTTTTGCATCCGCTGCTAGTAAATTGGAAGCCATCCTTCCCTAGTAAGGCCCCACAGGATATCGGTGTCCTCTGGAATACCTGGAGTAGAAAGGTGGGGCCAATTCCTTGGTTTTTTCCTCACGTGTATTAAATTATGAGAAGGGCATAGCGGATCGGTCTCACCCATTTGCATCCACTGAAAAGCAAACCACACTAATGCCTCTCTCGTTGTCCTGAATGGAATTTTTAAAAAAAAAAAAACCAAGGAAATCTTGTATTGCAGCGTTTCTCAATCGTGGGGAATTTAAGATGCGCGGACTACAACTCCCAGGATATCCCAGCCAGCTATTCCGGTTGAGGGATTCGGGAGTTGAAGTCCGTGCCTCTTAAAAGTTGCTAAGGTTGAGAAACACCGCTGTGTTGAATATTCCTCCTTTTAGTTTTCTTCAGGAAACGAACGATACCGTACAGAGGATGAATCGGTTATCTCCAATTTAGGTGTAAATCGTTAAACTAAACACCTCATGGGTTGGTGGTATTTTTATTTTTGAGGGTACAATTCCTCTAGAGTGGGTGGATCACTGAATGTTGTGGCCTTTAAAAAAAAAAAAACAGGGAAAAATCACAATATTCCATCACGAACAAGGATTAATCAGTATTAGTATAGGTGGCAAGGGAATATTTGCTCCAGAAACCATGTACTTCTACATCAATTGCTGTTTCTTTCTCACTTTCCTCTACCCCACCCCAGATAGTAAGTGAAAGACGAGAAAAAAAATAACTGTACTGTAATCTTATAGTCTATTTTTAGGTAGGGAACATAGAAACAAACCCTTTGGTGGCTTTAGAAGAAGGGGATTTCTCTAACAGGGTGTTTGAAATATCAGGAGTAAATTTGCTTCGTGAAAAATTAAACCTTTTTTGGGGGGGGGGGGTGTTAAAATGTTTGCTCTGGTCTGGTTGGTTATCCAGTAGCCTGGTACCTACCATGCTTGTCCTTGAGATATTATTGTTTTAAATTTTGAGTTTTTCAGAAGCACTTTTTCCCCGACTATTTTTCTAATCTGTCTTAGTGATAGTTCGATGAATTAATTGTCCGTTAGCAATTCAAGGATTGGTGGCTGCCATTCAGTTTGCATCGAGAGATCTGTTCTGGATCCCGAGATTGATTAAGTCAGTATTATGTTTTGATGCTAAACTTTATAGAGAATGATTTCCCCGTTCCTTATTTTCCAAAATCACGTATTTATCTACTTTCTGGTGCCAAGGGCCTGTTCAGGGTTAATACTGTATTTCCGTTTCCCAATCATGATTAAGGGATCAAAAGTGGGCTTCTCTGTTCTCTCAATCAAAATCCCAGAACCCGTACCCCACAGCTTGCCATTCCAGCTGTACCAAAGAAATGGTTAATGCCAACCAAGATTAACTGCTAAGTATTTTAAGTATTGGCTAGGAATCAAGCTTAGGTAGGTTCCTTTTGATGCAGACTAAATAATAAAATGCAGTGAAGACGCTGGAAAAATTTACTCCAAGAGGAAAGGGAATGGCGAATCCTCAGCCATTTTTTCAACCCTTAGATCAGGGTTTCTCAACCTTGGCAAACTCCTAAGAGGTGTGGACTTCAGTTCCCAGAAGTCCCCAGCCAGCATGGCTGAGGAATTTTAGGATTTGAATTCCACACCGCTTCGAATTTCCCCGGGTGAGAAACGCCGCCTTAGATGCTGATAGCTAAAGGACAAAGAAGTATTTTCATCTGCTCTGACTCCAAAGTTCCTTCTTGTCTAAGTTTTCTTGCGGCTTTCTGTCTACTGTTATTTGATAAATCAACTATTTTTTCTGTCCTGTTGCATCTCCTTTCTCTCTGTATATATTAGAGCTCTGAAGTGGTCCAGGTTTCATTCCAAATAGCAATCATACAGGATCCGTGTATGTAGCGCCTATCTCCACCCTTTAAAGCAGCTACATCTTTTCCCAGATTCTCACGGCTGCTTTCAAGAGTTAACAGACGGGTGCTCCAAACTTAAGCATCTTTTCTGAAATACGTTCGCAGTCCTAAGCTGTAATGTACACTAATGTATATATACAGAGAGAGGGGGTGGTGGTGGTGGGATTTTCAAGTTCTGAATTGGGAATGTTCCATATATCTCTTATCACTTTAATTGAAAGTAGATATCTTTTTTTTCTTCTTCGCTCGTTTCTATTTGGTCTGTAAACTTGAATTGTCAAAAAGGGACAGTATTCCCTTTTTCCCCATTCCTCAAGGGTGCTTTTCTGTTGGTTTCAGCGAGGAGTTCCTAAGTTACACAGGACTTCTTGTCATCTGGTTATTCCAGCATTCGCATTGCGGAGCAAAACTAGCGTTTAATCTTTCCACACTTGAGAGTTTACGCCAGCAAAATCCAGCTGTCGGGGACTAGAATGAATTTAAATGCCTTTGATGGTGAGGGGTGGTAAGGGGAAAGGATATTTAAATCAATCACTCTTCAGTTTAAATGCTCTTTTAACACCTCAGGAATGAAGGGAGAGACTTTTTCTAGCTCTTTTGAGGGGATACTGTCTCTTTAAACTTTGTTCTTTAATTCTGTGAACGGAAGGTAACCTGGCTTGATTGCGGAATTAACAACCCGACCAATGTTTATAACCTTCTACCCATCTCTGCCTGTTAATTTCTGCCAAATTTTAGCCCTTTTCTCGGTTCTGATTGGATTGGATTGAATTGTCTTGGCCTTGGGGGGGGGTCTCTTCCCCCTTCCCCTGATTTGCCTCCATTGACCCTTTGGGAAACTTCTGGAAGACGGTCCAATTTGCAGAGTTTGCAAAACTGGCAGAACCTTTGCATCAGGGAATCAAAAAAAAATAGCAACCAACTTTTTTGGGGAATCAGAACCGGGGTAGAGATCTCCCTTCCGGCTGTCTCTTTCTCCTCCACTCTGATGCCTTTTATTTCCAACTTGACATTTTTTTTTCCTGTGTGAATGTGCCTTTTGGGAAACCGGCTTTGATATCTCTCTCTTCTCGCAAAAGACTTGGCCTGCATGCTTTGACTCTGACGATTTCCTTTGAGCTCCTGTAATAATGCCATTCTCTTTTTTGTGATCTGTAAGTCCTGCTGTGTTGAAATAAATATTTATCTTGGCATAATTTGAAAGTCTGAGCATGTGTGGTTTTTCCTTTCTCCACATTCCCCTCTGCTCCTTTTTTTTTTTTGAGTCCAGATATTTCTGGTCATCAGGAAAAAAAAAAATAAAAAGTTTAAAGCAATTGTATCCCCTTCTATATGAAAAGTCTCTCTCTCCCTTTCTCTTTCTCTCTCTTTCTCTCTCTCTCTCACTTTCTTTCTCTGTCTTTCTGTCTTTGGTGGTTAACAGAGCTAGAATAAAGAAAGGGAGTTATGGCTGTTCAGAAAAAGATTTTTAAAAGATGAGTTTGATGATCGTGCAACTAACTGGAACTAAACTAAGACGGCTGCTTTACTTAGAACTAAGTGGAAAATGACTTTCTCCAAGGGTAAAGATGTGACGACGCAGAAAGAAATGGAAAATTTCTGGAAAACAGCCTTTGTATTTACAATTTTTTGTTTTTGTTTGTTGAGGCCTTTTTTTCCTTTCGCTAATAAATGGGGGAAAGAGGCTTACAAAATATTTAAAAGATACAAAAATGGTTAAGTATTTATTTATTTATTTATTTATTTATTTATTTATTTATTTATTTATTTATTTTATTAAAAGGTTTTACAACAAAAAGAAAAAATAAC
>JANHGC010001895.1:100016-122360 GCA_027560395.1 Boaedon fuliginosus
AGGCGGCTTACAGCGTAATAAAATACATAAATACAATTTAAAATACAATAAAATACAGTAAAACATAAACATCATAACAATAAAAACAATCTCTAAATTAAAACTATTTACACACAATCCTTCAACCAATCATACCACCATTCTTACAGGGAAGTTATTCAATTCCATGCCCGCTGGCAAAGCCAGGTCTTCAAGGCTTGTCGGAAGACCAACAGACTCGGGACGGTTCGAAACTCGATGGGGAGCTGGTTCCAGAGGGCCAGTGCTGCAACAGAGAAGGCCTTTGACCATGTGCCCACCAGCCGGCATTGCTTAGCTGATGGGACACGTAGAAGCCCAACTCTGTGGGATCTAACTGGGCGCTGGGTGGCATGTGGTGGCAACAGGTGGTCTCGAAGGTATCCCGCTCCTAAGCCATGAAGGGCTTTAAAAGTTGAGAGCCAGTGCAGCTCATGGAGGTGTTCTATGGGTGCACTGGGGCACACCCTTAATCACTCGTGCGGCCGCATTCTGGACCAATTGGAGCTTCCGAGTGCTCTTCAAGGGTAACTCCATGTACAGCACATTGCAGTAATCTAATCAAGAGGTGACAAGGGCATGAGTAACTGTAAGGAGTGCCTCCTGGTCCAGGAAGGGGCACAACTGGTGTAACAGGCGAACCTGTGCGTAAGTTCCCCTGGCCACAGCCGCCAAATGTTGTTCTAATTGAAGCTGCGGGTCCAGGAGAACTCCCAAGTTGTGCACCCATTCTGAGGGGTGTAGTTTTTCCTCCCCCAGCATTAATGATGGACAAGGAACTGAACCATGAGGAGGCAACATCCAGAGTCACTCAGTCTTGTCAGGGTTGAGTCAGAGCCTGTTGGTCCCCATTCAGATCCTCACAGTCTCCAGGCACCGGGACATCATCTTGATAGCATCACTACGGTAGTTTGGCTTGGGGCAGAAATGTATAGTTGGGTATTATCAGCATACAAATAACCCCATGCCGTTCACCCCATGCCGTCGGATGATCTCACCCAGCGGTTTCATGTAGATATTAAATAGGAGGGGCAAAACAACCAAACCCTGAGGCACCCCACAAGGCAGGGCCCTTGGGTCGGATCTCTGCCCTCCTACCAACCCCGACTGGGTGTGGCCCAAGAGATAGGAGACAAATTACCATAAAACAGTGCCGCCCACTCCCAATTCCTCAAGCTGCCCCAGAAGGATACCATGGTCAATGGTTTCAAAACCTACTGAGAGGTCCAGAAGCACCAGGATGGAAGAAGCTCCCCTGTCCCGGGCCTGCCAGAGATCATCCACTAGTGCAACCAATGCCATCTCAGTGCTGTAACCAGGCCTGAAACCAGACTGCAGAGGATCCATCAGTTTCCTTCAAGGCATGCAGGAGTTGAAGGGCCACCCCCTTCTCAAAAACCTTCCCTAAAAAGGGAAGGCTGGAGACTGGACGAAAATTCTTTAACTTAGCTGGGTCCAGGGAAGGCTTCTTGAGGAGGGGCCTCACCACTGCCTCCTTCAAGGCAGGTGGGAAGCACCCCTCACTCAGAGAAGCGTTAATAACCACCTGGAGCCAGCTGCAGGTCAGCCGAAACCAGCCAGGAGGGACACAGGTCCAATAAACAGATGGTGGCACTCATTGCACCCACTACCTTGTCCACATCATCAGGGACACAGGGCAAACTCTTCCCAAATAACAGGATTAAGACCTGCCCCAGTCATCTCCATGGATCCTGTCCAGCCAGAGTCCAAGTCCAACCAAATCTGGGTGATTTTATCTAACAGAAACTGAACAAACTCCTCAGCTCTGCCCTGCAATGGTTCCTCAACCTCCCCCAATTTCAAGAGGGAGCGAGTCACCCTAAACAGAGCAGCTGGGCAACAGTCTGCAGACGCAATAAAAGCGGCATAGTAAGAACACTTTGCCGCTTTTATTGCTACTAAATAGGTTCCAATATGGACTCCTAGTAGTGTTCGGTCAGATTCAGCTTTCCTGGATCCCCAGCAGTGCTCTAGATGTCTCCTCTGCCTCTTCATACCCCGGAGCTCCTCAGTAAACCAAGGAGCCCTCCAAGATCTGAGGACAATGAGAGGTCACACAGGCACAACCCGATCTAAGGTCCTGGCAGTGGCACTATTCCAAGCTGCTACCAGGTTCTTAGTTGAGCTGTGGACAAGGGAATCGGGAATCTCCCCAAGCTCCCTCTGGAACCCTATTGGGTCCATTAGGTGCCGGGAGCGGAACCATCTAGTCAGTCCTGCCTCCCTGTGGCGTGGGGTGGTCGTTAGGAAATCCAAACTCAAAAGGGAGTGATCTGACCATGACAAGGGTTGAATAACTATATCCCCCAGTTCCATGGAAATGATTCATTTCCTTGGTTTGGGAAAAGGAAGGAGTAACCCACAACTGTGCTTTTGATTCAGAGAATGCTGCAGAGCTAAGAGAAATCCCAAGAAATGTGGCAGGGTCAAGCAAAGAGGACCTTCTCTGATACCTTTTCTGGGCACAATCCCCAGAAAAGCAAGAACTGGAACATACATTGTGATGACCTCAGATGATTTAGTTTTTTCTTTATTTTATAGCTCACCTGGAACAAAAGAGTACCTGAAAAGTAGATGACAACAGATGAACTGCAGGACACAAGGATTTGTCCCAGATAATGTGATCAAACTTCTTAAAAATATACTTCAGTTTAGGTTGTACTGATTCCCAGAAGGTTCCCTTCCTCTTCAAGGACTAGTTAGCTGTACAAACATATCATTTGCTTTTTGCATGTCTTTGAAGTATTCTCAAAACACAAGAGTAATAATTGGATACTCTCACCTCAGCTGGCCTGCACAGCTTGGGTCACATATGTAAACACCCTAGTCAAATAACAACCCCAAAATTTAATTTATTTCCACCCAAACAAGTTCTTTTATCATAAAGCAATAAATTTGTCTTGGTGCTAGCAATTTGTTGTGGGTGACATAACATTGCAAATTGATTAATCGCTACTGTATACGACAAAATGAAAAAAGCAAGAAATTATTATGAATAGCGTCCATCTGATACAGTAGGGATTCATTATTCAAAAGTGTTTGCTAGTGGTTAGCTATCCCCCTGCTGCAAATTACATTTATTTGCAGACTTCCTACATCATGCGTATACAAATCTACAAACATGCATTTATTAAGACATAGAATGAAAGCTATTAAAATATGAAAAATGGTTTTTTGTTGCCTTTAAAAATATTATTTTTTATATCTAGGTAGTCTACTGCTATGCATATGCATTTGTTATTTTAGGTTTTGCTGCTGAACTAGTTCTACAATTTAAGGACATTTAATTGTTTGTTATTACCTTTTTTTTTTCATTTCAAATTTTATTATTTTTCAAAAATAAAACAGAAAATAAAATAAAACAACTTTTTGGTCCGAGCAGAGCCGGTTGGGTTATACAATCACATTCTTACATACCTCATTTATATTCTTTCTATCCTTATCTGTTCTTCCCCCAATCAGCATATATTCCATTCCATTTAAAATAATATAACTCATGGCAGTATGAATCATAAAAAGGCAAGTCTAAAAGTAGCTACATTTTCAAAGTTTCCAATTTGATTCGATTCATTTTATATCATTAAAATAATCAGTATATTGGTATAAAATATTCAAAGTTAAAATATTAAAACCATATATAATTATCCAACCCTTATAAAAAAAACCACAAAAACTTTATAAAATATTACTAGCATAAAAAGAAATATCCCTTCTATTACCTACTGCCACATTATCAACAAGTTAAGAAAAAACCTTTTCTATCCCTCATCACGTCTTTTTTTCTTTGGGAGGTCAGTCTCTCTCAATGTTCCAATTTGTTTCAGCAATTCTCTTCCTTTCCCTGTAGTTTTATTCATTTTCCTCTTCTCTAGTATGTCCTTTGAATGTCTCTGCTTTCCTTTCTCCAATGTTTGGGTTGGTTTTCAGCTTTCATCCTGCAATTCAGCTGACGCTTGGTTCTGTTCTTTCCCACCTGAACCCCTTTGTCTTAAAAAACAAGATCAAATGTCAGCTTTTTTTGGAGAGCTTCAGGGGCCATTTTCTTCTTCTCTTCCTGCTCTGTCGCTTGGTCTCCTCCCTCCTTCTTCTTCTCTGACTCCAACTCCCCTTGTTTTTTCATTTGTTTCATCATTTGAAATAACTTGAGTCCCATTACTTTTATTTCCTCCAGCTCTCTTAGAATTGCTGCACAATTCGGGGCTTCTGTGTCTTTTCCAGTTGCAGTCGACATGTCTGTCCATGCAACCTTTTCCAACAGGAAAAGGCCAAAATAGAAGCAGTTTAAAAGAGACAGTCTCTCAAAGATAAAATCATTTAGTCCTGTATACCTCCAATCCGCCACCAGTCAATTCTCACAGTCCTCTTTCCCTCTTTCCTTTCCGGGGTTTAAATCAATTAACAAGATCTTATCTCACCCAATCAGCAGGCTTTGCTCAGTTTCTTTCTCTCTCCAGCTCAATCTTGTTTCCAGTATGACCCCGGCTCAGGGGCCACCATTTGTCTTGCTGGCCTTTGCCTACAGAACTAACACCTGAGCAGGGAGGGGATTGTGGGTCCCCTCAACCCTCCAGGGTAATGCCCCCTCCCCCCAAATGAAACTATTGGTTGAGTCTTCAAATTTTGTAATAGTATTTATACCTTGTCTATTTTATTTTAGGCAAGAAGCCTTACTTATCAGTAAGATTTTGAAATGCTTTCTCTTCTTTCTGGCATTTATTGTTAGCTTTCTTTAAAACATATTTTCTTTAAAAAACATTTTGTTTTGGATTAATTCTGAATATATGTTACCTATAAGTTATTAAAACTATCAATAACATGTATTTCCTCTCCATTCAAATCTCTGTAGATAACATTTCTAGAAGATTCAAAACATTTTAGATCACAGCAGAAGTCTGACATGAGGAGAAACTTATGAAGGAAGAATATTTTACTAAGAAAATCTGTAACATTCTTTATCTATCTTTCTCTGTAAGGGTAATTTGCCTTTACTATTCAAAAACTTCTGTGGCCATTTTCAAAAACTTCTGTGCCCAGGAACCTTGCCAATATGACCAAAAATACCCAAATAACTTTTGTTAGAATAAACCTTGAATGATTTATTCATGTGTAAGAATTATAAGGAGACCCAGTTTGGTGTAGTGGTTGAAGGATCTGAAACACTATTTATTTAATTTTGAAAGAAAAACAACTGGAAGAATATTTTTTTTTAAAAAGTTAAACTTTGACTTACTCTCTATATTAGTCCACTGGTTAGGCAGAATTTTATAAAAATGGGATCAAATCACTTAATTGTGTTCAGGGGTGGGCTGCAAAAAATTTAGGAAGGGGTTCTCTGCACGGTTGCTGGGCAGACATGGCCCTCCGGAAGCTGGAAACGGACCCATTTCAGAGTTCCGGAACTTCCAGGAAGCCCGTTTTTCGCCTTCCTTGAGCCTCTGTGTACTTACCCGGGATCCAAAATGGGCCGTGTGGAGACTCCTGGGAAGGGCGGAGTGAGGTGTGAAGGGCGGGGTGGGGTGTGAAGGGCCAGCCAGAAGAGGGGGTTCTCCAAACTGGGCAGAGGGGTTCTCCTGAACCCCTGCAAAACCCCAGCAGCCCACCTCTGATTATGTGGCTTGACAGATTTTTAATTCAGCATGGCTCTTTCTCCACACATACAAACTTCCTGTTTCTGTGACTGATACCAAATCAGTCTGTTTAGTCTTAATTTAATTTAATTTAATTTATTAGATTTATACCCCGCCTCATTTCCCCGATCAGGGGGAACTCGAGGCGGCTTGGAATTTAAACAAAAGCTTTCATTGTTCTTCTATCATATCAGTCAAATTCTGTCTGGAATCTCTAGATTGAAATAAGAGTATAAGAGATTGAAATAAGAATATAAATATACTCTTATTTTCTAAACATTCCTATTATTGAAATATGAGAAAAACAATTTTGGAGTGCTCTGAATTATACATAGCTTTCATGGTTTAAAACAGCCCCTTAACTGATCTTGAAGATTGGGGGCGATTATTGGAAATGACGTATAATACAATACAGGTAGTCCTCGACTTACGACCACAATTGAGCCCAAAATGTATGTTGCTAAGTGAAACATTTGTTGAGTGAGTTTTGCCCCATTTTACAACTTTTCTTGCCACCGTTGTTCAGTGCAGCTGCAATTGTTAAGTTAGCAACACAATTGTTAAGTGAATCTGGCTTCTCCATTGACTTTGCTTATCAGAAGGTTGCAAATGGTGATCACATGACCCCGGGACACTGCAACTGTCATAAACATGAACCAGTTGCCAAGCTTCTGAATTTTGGACACGTGATCATGTGGCTGCTGCAATGGTTGTAAGGGTGAAAAAAGGTCATAAATCACATTTTTCCAGTGCTGTTGTAATTTGGGACATTCACTAAATAGACTAAGTTGAGGACTACCTGTAACTATGCACCAATCTTCTGCCTGCAGTGTTATTATTAACTGTTGAAAAGCACTGTTTCTAACTGCTTAAAAAAACACATTCAATGGCCAAATGAGCAGTTCTCAGAAGACAGAGTTTGTTGCATTTTGACGAGGCAACATGCACCTATTTCCACCTTTGAGCCCTGCAAACACATACTCAAACATATATCATATCACTGGAGTTATCTTCTAAAGCCCCCTCTCCCATATATTGGGCTAAGAATCTGAACAACAGCCCTGGGGATCAAAAAAAGATTCTCTTACCTGTTTTAGGAGACCCGGTTGAAAATTTTTTCATTGTATGTGCATTTGAATTACAAAGTTGGAAGAGGCAAGTACTTCTTGTCTTGAGAGATTGCCTTTCCTTGGGACACTGGTAGCAGACTATTTGGGGCTGATTGTGTCCACAGTAATGGCTGATTAATCAGCACCCATCCTCCTTGCATTTTGGGGATAGTTAAGTATCTACCAAGTGTTCAGGTCCATTGTGGATTTCAATAATAATTTCATAAATAAAACTAAGGTCACCTCCTTATATGGCATGCATTACTTATAAGTACTGTTAATAGCAGCAGAGCATCTTTTAATATTTATTTATACATTCCATTTATTAATGCATTCCATCCAGTTTGCATGTCAAGTTGCAGTGCATACCTTCAAACCCCTCCAACAAATAAAGAATGATTAGAGAGATCCCTCCTCCCCAGTGTACAGTTGCTTATAATCTGCTTATAAATCTATTGAAATAAGAAATATTTGTACTATAGAAATGCCTGAAGTCTTTGGAATGCTTCAGGCTGGCTTGATCCCATTTACTTTTGAGTTAATTTGATTAATTTGGAAGGATGTAATTGCAATTGGGTGGGGAAAGATAGGGTTGTTGTAGCTGAATGCAGAATTCATACAAACACTAGAGGGCAACCAAAGACCATGATAAAATCTTTCTTCACTCAAACCATCACTCAAAAACTAAGTTACTCTCTGGCTCCCTGTCTGTTTACCCTGTGTTGAATAAAACTTAATGATCACATATTATGACCAGTTGTGACATCAGAAACCAAAATACAGTAAAGGTGAACTAACAAGGGAAGCCATAAGATAATGTTAATATTTCTAGGAAAGCACTACATGCATCACTGTGTACTGACTTAAAAAAACAACAACTTTAAATCTTATATTTATAGTCTGAGTAGGTCTTCCAAAGCATGCATGAATGTATAAAATAAAAAACATATAATAAATTAACATTCCTCATGATGGCCATGGTTTATATTATTTTAGCCAGCAGGCCAATTATACTTTCATAATTGTTCTACAAAGATACTACTCTTCATTTCATTACCTCAGACCAAATTTGCCCGTACTGTAAACAAATAATGATCTGTGCTAATAATTTAGGAAGAAATTTATTTCTAAATCATATAGCATAGATTAATTAACCTTTCAATCATAAAATGTGATTTTCCACGGGATTTTTGATTCATACTATAGCTTGTTTAACTAGATTGACTCTGACATAATGGAGGGACAGAAAATACCATTTCACATGGTTCTGTTTCAGATTAAGATCTGAACCTTATAAGAAATAAGAAAAGCATCATAAAAATAAAAATTTGAGTGGGAATCAATTAGTTAAGAAACTGACAGGGTCGCTTTTTCCTACATCTTTAAGCAGAGGCTAGAGGGACACTGGTGTGATTGCTTTAAATCTGAAGTTGCATGATCAAAGTGTTGAACTCAGTACAGGTAGTCCTCAGATTATAGCCATTCGTTTAGTGACCATTCAAAGTTACAGCAATGAAAAACGTGACTTATGTCTGCTTTTCACACGGTGGTGCAATCAAAATTCGGCTGCTTGGCAACTGGCATGTATTAATGACAGTTTCACTTTCCTGGGGTCATGTGATCATCATTTATAACCTTCCTGACTGGCTTCTGACAAGCAAAGTCAATGAGGGAAGCGGTTCAATTAAAAACTGCAGTGGTTTGCTTAACCACGGTGGCAAAAAGGGTTATCAAGTGGGGTACAACTCACTTAACAATGGTCTGGCTTAGAACAGGAATTTTGGGCTCAGTTGTGGTCCTACGTCAAGGACTACCTATAGTCAAGATTTGCTCTTTTCAATGCCATGATTGTAAGAGCCTGAATCTGAGACTGGAACTTATCTCACTGCATGTATCACATTTAGCTGAGCAGGAGATGGTAATGCCGAGCTGCCTCAGTTGATCTTGAAAAGCTAAACAAGGTGACTTAATTTATTAATGACTTACTTATGTAACTCAGTTGCAGTAAAATTGGAGCAATGAGTGTAATCTATGGAAAACTGGCAGGGGTTTATTTATGTGAAGCAAAAAAATAAATAGCGCGCTGGATATCTGGGTGCCTAGGATCTGCAGCTAGCAGATCTTTTTAGATGTAAAAGCAACAGAATCCCCTCTGATGCTAAGATAAAAAAGAGGGGATAAAAGGGAAGAGGTCAGAGGAAAGAAATAAAGGGCAGTTGAATGAAGCCTGCTAGGAAATCAGAAACTTCCGAATGCTTGGGGAGCTTACACTGAGGAGCTGAAGGGGAAAAAACCCAAACCCAGAGCTTGGAAAAAAGCATAAAAGCTGTGGGTTCAAGGTCTAGTCCCCGATGCAGATAGATTTGATTCAGAAGAAAAGAGCTAAGGCTAAGAAATTGGGGTGGGGTGGGGTGTCCAAGGTATTAAAAGGGAGTAAGACCTTTAAATTAAGAATAGTAATTGCTTAAGAGAAGGGAGAAAGGAGGTTTAAGATTTTAAATCCAAAGACCACACAGTACGCATAAGAACATAAGCAGTGCCAAAAGGCCTGTACCTCATCTAGTCCAGGAAAAGGCCTGTACCTCATCTAGTCCAGTGGTCAATGTGGCCAACCAACTGTACAAGGAAGTCCACTAATCTCCTGGCACAATGGCCTTGAGAGCCATTCATCCTGTCATCAAGGCAAACAGCCATTGAGCTTTCAGGAGCTGGCCCAATTCTTTTTTGAGGGCAGCCAAGCTGATAGCTAGCACATCTCATAGTAGCAGATTCCAAACTTTAATTATAGAGAGGTAGAAATTCTTCATGAGAAATGAACAACTTAAGAAAACACCATGGAAATAAAAGACAAAGTATTCAAGTTGAGACGAAGCAAATGAAAATAACCACAATTATCAGCAGGTGCTCTGATGGCAGCCCTCCTTGAAGTTTGGGTGTGTGTGTGTATGTGTGTATGTGTGTAAGGAATATGGTTCCACCTGTGCAAGGAATCACCTGATGTGCTCGCTGGGGAGGGGAGGAGTGCCCAGTGTGGCTGGTTGGGAATGGATTGTGACCAACAGAATCAAAGAGTCAACTGGTTATGTTTGAGCTTGCAATGAAAAGTCCCAAGATGGTCCCAGCAGTCAGGAGGAAGGTTTTCTGCAAGGCAGCCAGCACAGCCATATGTGGATGGTATGTGTCAAAATCTGCAAGATGCAGGAAAATTGTCACGCGGAAGTCTCACCTCCTTAAAATTTAGGGAGCACAGAGGAAATCTGGGGAGGACTCTTAGCTCCTGTAATAAAGTCTTGAATTAAAAGCGGTGTCTGATAGACTGGATTCTTTTTTTTCTTCTTCTCATTAAATAAAAGTACTGGGGAGGATGTTTTGGAATAATGTAGACAACAGATGCTGCAGATGGTACAATCTCCAATCAATAAAAATAGGTGTCTAAACCAAGGACCCTTTCAGATGTAATAATCTGATTATCTAAGCAATTCGGTCTACATGTGATGGGTGGTGCAGGATGCTCCCGTTTCAACAAGCTCTGTGAAACCTCCAGCTTTTGATGCATATTTCAGCAGGATGCTGCACTGGTAACATTCAATCCTACTTTTGACCAGATATATAACATCATCTTGACTTAACTAGCATTGTAATTGGGGCAGCCACACAATGAAATGCAGATGCCTAATTTCAGAGGAAATTTTGCCCTGAAATGGTAGACTCCTTTTAGATTTCTGTAGCAGCCACCATTGTAAAAGAAAAATGAGTGAAAAAGAAAATGGCACTGATTTAATTTGTTTCCTGTCAGGAAAATAACGGCATAGAACAAAACTCATTTTCTCCAGAGGCACACACCTTGAATTGATGACCCCCTGCAGTTATTTAGACAACGACAATAATTTGCTTTGCTTTTATCTTCAAATTGCATCAACTGTCTGCAGTGACATTTAAGTTACACATGTGAAAGGACTGGCATTTTTAGATTGTATGAGCTTTACTGGATAGAAAAAAAATGATTGTGTCACGGGACATCTGTTTTATTGTTAATTAGATGAAATAGGAAAGGCATCAGAAGCATAGACTCTGAAACAATTTCATAGTTCCTGTTTAAAATCTTCCTTTGATCCCTTGGAATTAATGATGCTTTGCAGATTTTCACATTTTGTTGTGAATTTCATTTAGGAAGTTTCACGAACAAATGAGAAAGGGAGTTGTTATCCATCTGTGCTTCTGTCTTTACAATTCAATTACTTGCTGCTATCATAACTATTTTTCCCTCTTTTAAAATTATCTGGAAATCAAATAAGCAATTTGTTTGCTTACCATTCCCCCAGCTCCAGACTTTAACTGCTCATTGCAGCGTCTGTTCTGTGGTTCTTGCTTGCCCAGAACTACAGAAATGAAAATATCAGAAGTCATTGAATGTTACCCATAGTTTTGTGATAAGATTACACTTTTATCTTTAACAGGCAGGGCTGGCTTTACAATGGAACAATTACACAGGGAACTAACTGAGAGCTGAAAGTGCAGCCTTCTGTTCACTTAGTGAGATAAGCTGCCTTTAGCTGTGGTGGATGCCTCCGTGGCTGGTTCTGAAAAAGATACAACTGTTCTCCCATTTAGACTACTCACCATAAAATAAAAGAAGAAGCAGCAGACAACTTATTTGGACTTGGGCAGCAAAGTATTGAATATTGAACCACATCTTGTGACATTGCTGTTATATATGTGATGTTGTCTACATTTCAGAAGAAAGATGGGAGATCTGTTTTCTAGGACTGAGACAGAGCGACTAGAAGTCACAGTCTCCTGGTTTCTAGCCTGATATCTTAACCATTACATCAAACTACTTTTTATAGTTTTAAATAAATATGACTTATATAAAGTACTGTAATATAAGATTTTATAAGTTTTAGTTTAAGTATTATTGAACTCAGTGAGACTTACTTTTGAACAGAGCTATGTGGGACTGGGTCTATGACAGTTTGCCATGGCCAACTCATCATGGCCAATTTGCACTTGCATTGGCCAACTTGTTACATCCAACTCATTGCAGGACAATTCGCCATGGCCAACGTGCCACAGGACAACTCACTGTGGGACAAGAGTTACGCTAATATCAAAGAAATGATGGAATAGAATAATTAAAGAAAGCATGCCAAAGGAGGAACAGAATGAAATGTGAATGGCAAAAATTAAAATAAACTTTATTCATTTCAAATAATTAAATAGAATTATTAAATTGTCCCACAGCAAATTGTCCCATGGCAAGTTGGTCAAGGCAAGGTCCCATTCCATGTGGGATTGCACTGTGCAGACCAATGCATGAACTTAGAAATGCCTGTCTCTCAGAAGGCTATGCAGCTGAAATTTGACTGTGTGTCCCTGAGTGAAACCCCAATATAACTGTTAAACAGTAACTAAGAAGCCATGAAATGGGTGAATCTTAATAAATTTGGCTTGTCTATTTTCAAAATAACCACTTATAATATATCAGCCACAGAGAAAGCTCTTCTCCATGGGACCGCTAGCTGGCACTGTTTAGCCAACGGGACCTGCAGAAGGCCAACCCTAAGGGCTCTAACGGGACGCTGGGAAGCATACAGTGGTAGGATGTGGTCTCAAAAGTAACCCAGTCCTAAGCCATGTAGGGCTTTAAAGGTCATAACCAGTGAATTGCACCTGGAAGCCCACTGGGAGCCAATGCAGCTCACGCAAGAGTGGTGTTATATGGGGGTACCGAGCAGTGGTGATATTCTAACTGGTTCACATAATTGCTGGGGTTTGCTGAACCAGAAATAGTATCCCTGGCTGGCCCCGCCCACTTGCCCCTTCTGAGAAGAGCCGGCTGAGCAAAGTACGCTCTGAGGCGGTGCATGGCCTTTGTGGTCTCGCAGCCAGTTAAATCTGGCTGCCAGGCCACACACCGCTGAACCCCCCCCACCCCACTGCCTTGCAGGCAGCGTGTTTTAACTGGCTGCAAGGCGGTGGAGGTCATGCACCTCCTCAGAGTGTACCTTGCTCACCCGGCGCTTCTGGGAAGGGACAGGTGGGCGGAGCCAGCCAGGGATACTATTTCCAGTTCAGCAAACCCTAACAGTTATGCGAACCAGTTAGAATATCACCACTGGTACCAAGGTACACCCATTATTGCTTGTGTGACTGCATTTTGGATCAGTTGGAGCCTCTGAATGTTTTTCAGAGGCAGCCCATGTTGAGCGCACTGCTGTAATCTAACCTCAAGGTGATAAGGGCATGAGTGACTGTAAGAAGAGCCTTTCAGTCCTGGAAGGGGCGCAACTGGTGCACCAGTCAAACCTGAGCAAAAGTTCCCCTGGCCACAGCTGTCAAGTGGTGTTCCAATTGCAGCTGTGAGTCCAGGAGGACACCCAAGTTGCATACCCATTCCAAGGGGGTCAAAGTCTCCCCCTTCAGAATCAGCGATGGACATTCAACTGGGCCTCAAGAGGTCAGAATCCAAAGCCACTCAGTCTTGTCGGGGTTGAACCTGAGCCTGTTTGTCCCCATCCAGATCTTCACAGCCTCCAGGCACCAAGACATTACCTCAACAGCATTGTTGGTCCGATCTCGGGTACAGATGTACAATTGGGTATCA
The DNA here is from genome assembly GCA_027560395.1 of Boaedon fuliginosus. NCBI lineage: Eukaryota > Metazoa > Chordata > Lepidosauria > Squamata > Lamprophiidae > Boaedon > Boaedon fuliginosus. Next base: position 113,396 of record JANHGC010001895.1, read on the forward strand.
TTAGCATATTGATGGTACCCCATCCCATACTGTCGGATGATTTCACCCAGTGGCTTCATATAGATGTTGAATAGAAGAGGTAAGAGGACCAAACCCTGGGGCATCCCACATTGTAGGGGCCTTGGGTCCGACCTCTGTCTCCCTATCAATACCGACTGCGAACGACCCAAGTAGGAGGTGAACCACCATAAAATGGTGCCCCCCACTCCCAGCCCCCTGAGCCATTGCAGAAGAATACCATGGTCGATGGTATCGAAGGCCACTGAGAGGTCGAGAAGCACTAGGATACAGCCCCTATCCCGGGCTCACCAGATTTCATCCACCAGCGCGACCAATGCCATCTCTGTGCTGTATCCAGGCCTGAATGCAGACTGAAGAGGGTCAGGATAATCGACTTCCTCCAAGGCCCGCAGGAGTTGGAGTGTCATCACCTTCTCAACAAGGAGAGGTTGAAGACAGGTCGGAAATTTTTCAGGTCAGCCGCTTCCAGGGAAAGCTTCTTGAGGAGGGGCCTCACCACCGCCTCTTTCAAGGCCAGGGGGAAGGACCCCTCACTCAGAGAAGCGTTGACAACTGCCTGGAGCCAGCCTTGTGTCACGTCCCGACTAGCCAAGACTAGCCAGGAGGGGCATGGATCCAATAAACAGGTAGCAGCAGCCATCCTACCCATGGCCTTGTCTACTTCCTCAGGACCCACAGGATCAAACTCTTCCCAAACAATAGGACCAAGACTCACCCCAGTCCCCTCAGGGGGACTAAGATCCCCTTCGGGGTGAAGAGAGGCGGGGTACAAATCCAATAAAATTGAAAATTGAAATTGAAGGATCTTAATAGTGTTCAGTCAGATTCAGATTTACTGGTCCTTCAGCAATGCTCCATACCTCTCCTCTGGTGCTTCATCTCCTGGAGTTCCTCTCTAAACCAGGGAGCCCTCTCAGATCTGCACCTAGGGTGGGGTCAGAAAGGCACAACTCGATCTAAAGCCCTGGCAGCCGCCCTATTCCAGGCCTTAACCAGAACTTGAGCTGAGCTGTGGGCAAGGGAATCATGTATCCCCAAGCTCCCTCTGAAATTTTTCTGGATCCATTAGGTGCCCGGGGCGGAACCACCTAATTAGTTCCAACTCCTTGCAGTGGGGGTAGGTGGGTGTCAGGAACTCTAATCTCTGCGGGGAGTGATCAGACCATGGCAAGGGTTGAGTGACTATATCTCGCAAATCCAGATCACATTGCCACTCTCCAGAGATAAACACTAGGTCAAGTGTGTGTCCTCCTCTGTGAGTTGGGCCCTGAACTACTTGAGTCAGGTCCATGGTTGCCACATCAGAAGCCAACTCCTGGGCCACATCAGGAGCCTTGCCAAGGGATGGTAGGTTGAAGTCCCCAAGGACCATCAGCCTGGGGAATTCAACTGCCAGCCTGGCTACTGCCTTGTACAGCGCAGGCAGGGCTGGTGCTACACAGCTAGGAGGCAGGTACATAAGCAGCAGACCCAACTGAACCCCTGAGTCCAACCTCAGAAGAAGAGACTCACACCCAACAATCTCTGGAGCAGTGCCCCTGTGAGGATGTAAGTCCTGGTGAATGATAATGGCCACCCCTCTGCCCCTCCCCTGGGTTGCAGAACCTGGAATCCGACCAGACACATTTCGGCGAGCAGAATGCCCCCCTCATGGCCCAGCCAAGTCTCAGTAATATATGCCAGGTCTGCCCTCTCCTCCAGGATTAAATCCCGGACCAGAAGGCCTTTGCTGGCCACAGGCCTGGCATTGAACAGTAACAGCTTGAGCCCAGGGCCCTGAATTCCCAGCCTGATGAAATGGAGGGGTTAGAACACACAATCGCTTTCAACCAGCAAGTGCGCATTCCCCGTGAGCGGCTCACCCCATACTTACCCCTCCCAGACACCACCGGAAGTGCCCAGCCCTCTATAGCCCTCTATTGCTTCTCCTTGATTAGTTTCTATCCATTGCTTCTTGTCCTTCCTTCAGGTGCTTTGGGAATAGGTTGGCCCCCTCTTCTTTATGGCAGACCCTTAAGTATTGGAACACTGCTATCTTGACACCCCTAGTCCTTCTTTTCATTAAACTAGACATACCCAATTCCTGCAATCATTCTTCATATGTTTTAGCCTCTAGTCCCCTAATCATCTTTGTTGTTCTTCTCTGTACTCTTTCTAGAGTCTCAACATCTTTTTTTATATTGTGGCAAATAAAACTAGCTACAATTCCTCCTTGATAAGATTTAGGAAAAGATTTGAGGCACTATTTTATGCTTTTAATGACATCTTTGGGGAAAAAACAGGAAAATCTGACTAATAACTCCAGAAAGGACAATAATATCACAACTTGACAATCATTCCATCAGGACTTTGAAGGAAAAGGAACCTCCTTCCCTTAATTATTTATATTTTAAAAATATGGACGTTAAAGAAAACACATCTGCTTTCATGTAATTATCACATGTTGGAATATTTCTGTGTATATTGTTTAACTTACCTCCTTGATTTTCTATGTTGCCCTTCTAGGTAAAAAACTCCATGATCCTCCACATGTTTGAAGACTCCTCTTCTTCCCTTGTCTCTGATATATATTATTGTTGTTGTTGAAGAAGCTTTCACTTTTGGTTGTGTGTTCTGTAGTAAGAAGATAAAAAATAATATTAATCAATATATCTACTGATAACATTTATCAGTGTAATTTAAAAATAAAGTTCAACTAATTGTTTTTGGCATTTAAGTTTTGTGTTGAATATTTTGATTTAAGACTATAAAGCGTGGATCCAGAGTCATAGTCTTATTATTCCTTCAAAAAGATAAACTTATAAAAACTCAAAGAAGAAAAACTAGAAAGTGCAGAAAAGTGAAAATTAGGAAAGAAAGAAAACATAAGAATGTAGTAAAGAAAAATAAAAGAAATATATAAATGACTTCATCACAATAAGTATAAACAACTAATTGCATTGTCTTAAAATATAGCAAATGAAAAGAACGTATATCTCAGTGGTGGTTAACCTTTTGCTATCATGCGTGCTGGGAAGTACTGCGCATGTGCGGCTGCGTGCCCCAGCTTTATATACCTTCCTTTACTTTTAACAATCTTGATTCTTCTTCCATGTCCAGGTCAAACTTTAAACTGCCAGAATGATCTTGATCATCTCTCCCTTCAAATTATATCCCAGAACTTAAATTCTTTTTACTTTTTCTTTACTTTTTCACAAAATTATTCAAGTCTTGACAACTCTGTTTTGAAAATTCAATCTAGGAAAGTTATTCAAGTCATTCTTTTGCTTTGTTGTTTATCCCTTTTAATAATTAAGATATCAGCTTGTTTCAAATGTATGTCCAGTAAAGCATATTTTAGAAATCATTCTTATAGCCTATATATTTTTAAAGCTACTTTCACATTAGTGTTAGCCTTGTCTAATTAAATTTGTTCCTCTTTCCTAACATGGCTAAAATGGCTATTCCCATGAGTAGCAAATATATGAAATACTTGTGGGTGATCTCAAGTCCTTTCCTTATCTATAGAGGAATTACAAAGAGCTAGTCTATTAGTTCTTCATTTTGCCACAGTCGTTGCCTGTGCTGTTAGCAGAGTCATCTTCAGTTTGCCATTTCAGTTCTAGAAGTGCAAACAGTTGTGTATTGTGAATGTAGATCATTGCATCACACAATGTACCTTCAGGGATGGGTTTCTCCCGGTTTGCTGGTTACCCGCTTCGTGGACGCGCTGCCAGATGGGCTGTCAAAAGCGTGCTGTGCGGTATCGCGTTCAAAAACTTCGTAGTATTCTGCAAATACTCTGATCCAACAGCTGTGCAGCCGCAGCTGTTGGATCAGAGTATTTGCAGAATACCACAAAGTTTTTGAATGCGATCCCACGCAGCACGCTTTAGACAGCCGATCTGGCAGCGCGTCCACGAAGCAGGTAACCAGCGAACCAGGAGAAACCCATCCCTGTGTACCTTGCAATCCATACCAAACAAAGATTGATTACTATCTCTTTGTTCTGTTTTGTCATACATTGTAGCTTCTGATTTATGTAGTTTGCTATTAAGTCAGTTAAGGCATTAGTTATGATGATGGCTATGGAAAAGATTTCAGATACATTCATCAGCATTAATGTTGTAGTGCTGCTGAAGATTCAGACAGAGCACATTAATTAGATATATCCTAGAGCTATTTTAATTTTTATTAGACTATTGAATAACTAATGATTCATTCTGTATATTTAGACAGCGTTTGTAATAGGTGTACTACCTTCAAAATGATAAATGCTAATTTTTACTGAAATTTATCTAAAGTCAAAATATCTAATTTATCTCTTTAAAGAATAAATTAACAACTTCATTACCATCAAGGGTCCCTGTGAAATTCTATTCTGAAGCTTACCTCAGTTGTATGATTATGTGAACAGAAGCACTGATGGAGGATGAAGGCCAGGGATCAAAATTTACAGGATGGAGAGCACAAGCCTGCTGCTTTTGTGTATGCCTGCAAAGATGTGACAGAGTCACAAAACTGAAAGAGTCATGTAGGCAGTCAAGCTCAAACTTCTCAAACCCTGCCATGTGCCACCCATTTTTAGCAATGCTAATTACATCCTTCTGGGCCTTAATTCCACCCTCTAATTTTCTCTAATATCCTAGCAAATAAGCCAAGGAAGGCTCTCCCCCAAATTTATATTAACCGTACAAATAGGAAAAAAAAACTTGTTTCCAATTGTTTTCTGAGGATAAACTTAAAACCTAGGGGGTTAGTTATGACATATACTGTTTTCCCAATCAATTTAAATTAAGCTACACAGTGCTATTTTCCTATTTATAATTTATTTTATTTAATCAGATTCTATACCTGCCTTCCCAACCAATGACTTTGGGTGGCTTACAATTCTAAAACTAGGCAGTTCTGAAACTTTAGCTCTATACTCTCATTCTTAAGTTTTTATGAGACTGATTAATCTCATATCTCACAAGAGTTTCTATAAATCTCAGGGTGACTGAAATGAAAAATCACCATGAGATTTCTCTCTTTGCCATTTTAGGAATGATTCCTGATACCCATCTTTTTTAGGTTGATGGTGATCTGTAGATTCAGAAGATGTTCTCCTACCTTGTGCTATTCATGGGTAAAAGATGAGATCCATCTTAAAAAATAAAAAAGTTATTTTAAATCTGGAATATGGAATTGTTTTGGCATTGAGAACCTTTGAACTGCTTCATTCACTATAACAAATGAATGGTACAAGGCAAAAAAGTAGGCAGAGCCAGGAGAACAATAACTGAAACTGATTTAAGTATAAATAAATTCAAATGTAATGAATTGAAACAGGAATTCTGGTAGCTTACTATGTCACATTAACGTTGATAGTTTGCCAGGACATGTTCAGTGTCATTGGTAGTCACATTTTATCCTACAACCACAGGTTTTGCATTATTGGTCAAGAGACTCAGGCACCAAATTACTCAAAATTTGGACTTTAGCCTGATTGCTTTGACCTGACCCTAAAATAAGCTTGCTTCTTGTGAGATGATGTATGTTCAAATGGGTTCTGCCTGCAGCTGTCTTGAAGTGCTGTTTTGAAGAGCTGTCTTCAAAAGCAGCCCAAATTTAGTGTCTTGCAGTGATCTAAACTGAAGGTTAGCAGAGCATGAGGCATAGCTATTCTTAAAAATATCACAGCTGGTACGCTAACTTCAGTTGGTAAAAAGGAGGTGTTTTGTTTATTGGTAAGTTTTGTTTTAAACGCAGATGTCACATGGGCATTCAGAGGAAGAACTAGATATAAATGCATTCTGAAGCTATTAACTACATCTTATTCACATACATTCTCACAGTTCAAATATGTAGGGTTTTTTTAGAATAAATTAATTGTTTATTCTTTTCCATTATATAAATATGTCCTTTCTCCCCAGTTGCGTGGCCAACATGACTATATGCCAGTGCACAGAACACTGTTACCTACCCGCCAAAATAGTACTTCTTTATCTACTCACATTTGCATGAGCAGCTAAATCTTTTGAACTGCTAGATTGTCAGGAGCTGGGACAACATAACTTGGCACTCAGATCTTGGAAATGGCCTGACAGCTATCCAGCTGACAAGCTCAGCATCTTTAATCACTGAGCCATTTACTATCCCATTTACTGGCATATTTTAGGGCATTTACTTGAGAGTGACTTGGTAGCCTTTTTGTGTGCTGTTTCTAAGCAGCTTCATGTACGTTGCACCCACATTAAAAAAAACAAACCTCAAAATATTCTCAATGATGCTGGAAGTCACAGATGGCTATTATAGAAAAACAAAAAAGCATGTGTGTAACAATTAGCTCTGTGCATGTGAAATTATTCATGAGCAAATGAATGCTTTGTTCAATAATTTGTGCTGCATAAATTTCAGATTCATAAGGCTTGTTGTCCATGATGAGGGAAGAAAGAAGAATAGAAAACTATAAGGATGCATTTATATGTTATGGCCAGACAAAGAGTACCTTTGTATTTTAATTTGTGGTAAAATAAAATGTAAGCAATTTTGATGAATAGTGTCAATTATCAATAAACATCAATATATATAGTATCTGCCTAAGAATGGCCTTTATTCCTTGAAATGCAGATGGTAAAACCATTATCTCCTTAAAACCAGTCTCTTATCAGTAGGTATATTTCTGTTACTCCTCTTTGTAGTTTGTTGTTGATTGGGATAGTCAGGCTTCCAAGAACTCACATCCAGAAAATTGTTTCAGTTCTATTGTTCAGCAGTTGCTAAATACTTAAAAGGAAGAACTTTTCCAGATAGGCTCACTTTTATCACAGTGATAAAGCCAGTCTGTTTCTTGAACAGAAAAGGTCAAACCCAGGCCATGGACCGCAGGCAGCTCTTCAGCACCACATCATGTCTCCCTTATCCATCTTTGGAATGTGCAGAGCCAAATTCTTAGGGGGGTTTTTTTCTGGGAGTTTTAAGGAAGTTTAAGGAGCAAATCATGGTCCTAAACTTGGATAAAGTGTACATTATTTTATTTTATTATTTTTCTGGTAGTTACAGGAGCCCATTACTGGAAATAAGCAGAATGTATAGTGATGCTTAAAAATTTGTCAACCCTTCTGAATTTTCAACATTTCTGAATAAATATGATCTGTTCTTCATACAAGACCTAAAACTAAATAAGGAGAATGCAAACATTACACTTGTGTATTTTGTATTCATATGATCTTCTTGGTAATACAGGATACAGGAGTGGTTCACCATTGCCTTCTCCTGTACAGTATTAATTGATGCCTTTGCTATTGTTACTACAGTGATTATGTGCAAGCATCTAGCAATATCACTGCTGTCCAGTATATGCTTGCTTTAGCAGCACAGCTGGCATGACCTTCACATTTAGGGTGATCCTGCAGGGAATATCTACTCTTGGCATACACTCCCAATAATCCCAATGTTCTTTGCTACTCCTTCCCAGGAGCACCCACCACCAATACCACAACTACAATGAGGGAGTGTGGCATATTTTAAAATAATTTATTTAGCATTTAAGCATTTAACTTATGAAAAATTTGCCAGCCATATTACCTGCAAGGGCATAGCTCCTCTTTTCTTCTTCACTAACAGGATAGTTGGATCTTATATAGCAGTGGTCTTGCTCTTCTAGTAAAACAGGTCATACCGCTGTAGGAACAAACAACTTTCCAAGAACAAGTAGAACTGGAACATAGTTTTTCTTCGTGTGTTGTCTCAGGTTACTTGCATACCACCTCAATTCCAAGACTCTGCAAGATTTACAATATGCCATTTGAGCCAGCAGAACAGCATAAGACAATTCCCATCAACAATGGCAAGCCAGGTTATCATCACTCTTCAAAAGCATACCTTAAATAAAATGGTTTGGTTGCACTTGAGGAGGGCTAATAATGAAGAAAATGGATAGGCCTCTGGGGACATGTTTACAGCATCAGGGCAACCATCACACTAGTGGAACCAATAAACACAGGCATTAGAGTGTGAAGAAACATTTCATATGTAATAAATAATTATAAATATGAATCAGGGCTATCTGCTTACATTGTAATGCATCTTTTTAAAGAACAATTCAGGAAAACAAGTGTAATGCCAAACAGCCTAATAATAAACAGGATAAATATTCAACTTAATATCTCCCATCTGTTCATAAGGCTGTCTTAGGTTTCTGAAGTATTTTTGTTCCTGGTAACCCTTCAGCAACTTCCTCTCTTCTATTTTAAGGGATAGTTAATACTCAAATAAAATTCTGGGTATCTGTTCTATTTAGCTCATCTTTATTTTTAGACTGAAAGGATATCTAGTGAGCATAGGTCCTTGTCTTCCTACCTTCATAGAGTATCAAATAAATGACATGATGAAGTCAAGTAATCTCTCTTACTGGCAGTATTTTGGAAATTTTCCTCTTGTATGTTTAGTTAGCCTTGGGTTTCCAGTTCAAAAAGATACCTCTCTTGACAATCTCCATACATTTTGTTAAGAAGGCCATCTTAAAATTCTGCATGCTGATAGCTAGAAATATAATATTCTAGTATGGAAGCACTTGACTCCCTCTACTTTCAACTGAGGCTGATAAACCCTGTGACATACTTGGAAATTAACTCACATGAGGCATTTATTACTAATCTCCATTGGCATGCAAGTGGTAATCCATGAAGAGGGAAGCTGCAATATTTGCTACTTGTTAATTTACAAAGCTAGAAATATATTTATATCTCTGTTTTAATACAGGCTCTCCATTGCTGATTGGGACACTGGCTGCACAGAAATGCTGAAGAACGTTGGAGGCTTAATAACTTTTGTCAAGCATTCTCTTAGCTCTGTGGAGTTCCTTGCCAGTTAAATTTTTATAAATAACTATTTAGATCACATTAACTGAAACCTGGTTGGGGCCGGAAGGGGGTGTTCCCCTGGTGGAGATGTGCCCCCCCGGGTTTCAAGTGATGCACAA
>JANHGC010001896.1:7801-18805 GCA_027560395.1 Boaedon fuliginosus
AGATCGTAAAGTTTTCCATGGTCTCACCATTCACCATTACATTTGCTGTCTGTGTTGAGTAAATCACTCTAATCGTGTTGGTCATTTTTTCTCCAAACTTCATATAGTTCAATTGTGTGAAAAGAAACTGCCAATTATCAAATGCTTTTTGGGCATCTAGAAAGATCATTGCCATTTGCTTCCCTGGATTTGATTTGTAATATTCCAGTATACCTAAAATAGTCCTTATATTATTCTTGATTTGCTTTCCGGGTAGAAAACCATTTTGATCAGTATGGATAAATGTAATCAGAAATATTTTTCATTCTATTTGCAATTATTGCTGCATAGATCTTATAGTCCAAATTCAAAAGTGAAATTGGTCTATAATTTTTAATGAGTGGTATCTGTTCCTTCCTTTGGTATTAGTGTAATCAGAGCTTCAGTCCATGTTTGTGGTATTTTTGCTTCCTCCAAAATAGCATTGTAAACTTTCAATAATATTAGAGAGAGTACCTCATGTAAACATTTATAAATTTCACTTAGTAGACCATCAGGCCTGGGAGGTTTATTTCTTTTCTGCTTCCCAATTGCTTCTATTAGTTCCATCTCACTTCTACTTCTATTCATTTCATTCCTCTGTTCTCCAGAGACTGTAGGATAGGTTGTCCTCATCCAAGTAATGTTTAATCTTTTCTTCTGGCACATTTTCTTTACTATATAGTTCTTCCAGGAGGTAATCAATTCCAAGCCTGCTGATTGAGCCAGGTCTTAGTGGCTCTGCAGAAGGCCAACAGACTAGAAATGGTTCAGATCTCCACAGGTAGCTGGTTCCAGAGGGCCGGTACCGCCACAGAGAAGGCCTTAGCTTAAGGACCCGCCAGCTGACATTGTTTAGCTGACGGGACCAGTAACAGGCCAACCCTGTGGGATCTAACTGGGCTCTGGGAGGCATGAGGTGGCAGAAGGCGGTCTCGAAGGTATCCTGCTCCTAGGCCATGAAGGGCTTTAAAAGATGTCACTAGTACCTTAAATTACACCCAGAAGACCACTGGGAGCCAGTACAGCTCGTGGAGGGCAGGTGTTAATCACTTGCATGGCTGCATTCTGGACCAGTTGAAGTCTCCGAGTGCTCTTCAAGGGCAGCCCCATGTAGTGCGCATTACAGTAATCTAATCTAATCTAATTTACAGAGTCATACTTAACTCTTTGCTCCACTAGTTATTTTTAAAGTCCCAAGCTCAATTTAAACTGTTCCAAAGTTGTTGTATGGTGCAGCACTCAACACAATTGGAGGGACTGGCTAGTTCAGAATAATTTTTCCTGGCCTGTGACTTGTCACCAGGTGAGTTATTGTGCAAGGTTACTAGCCTGATTGTGGGAGGAGGCATGGTCCCAATCTTTCTTCAGGCTTTGGAATACCTTCCTTGCAAAGAATTATCTTTCTGCAGTCATCAAAATTACTTCATTTGAAATGGATACGGGACCTATACTGCTATTTTATAGTTCCTGTTAATTATATTACATTTTTATTTATACTGCACAACCCACCAGAACTATAAAAAAACCTGTTAATTTTCTCATGCTATGTCAAAATGCTAATCGTATCTTTTGAAAATGGGTTTCAGGGCTTCCTAATAAATTCAAAACCTGAAAATGCCTGTGAGCCTATAATTCCTCCACCTCTGAAGGATAACTCATCCCGTGAATTCATTGTATTAATCAGAAGACTTGATTGCAATTTTGATATAAAGGTAAGTAGCCTTTCACGTGAGACATGTATAGAGTTTCTGAAGCTTCAAAATTATGGTAAAATACACTGCTTGAAAAGAGTCACACTGTTGAGTCCATATGCATAAATCAAATTTGGGCAAGTTGTCCCATCCCCCCAATTTCTTCTTGTTGAAGATTGTTGGAACTATGTCTCATTATTTTGAGACAGGTAACACCTTGAAAATTAGTAGACAGTGGAATTTAAAATAAACAGAAACCCACTCTTAAAAAAAACCAAGAAAATAGTTTTCTCTTCTTTGTGTTTCTTTCCATACATAATAGCATTCATATTGCCAGAAAATATTAAATGTCTTCCCTTTCCCAAAAAAACCCTTTTGCCTACTTTCAATTGAATGGTTTTGGAACTTTCCACCAATTTCTCTTGTTTGTGGCTATTTGCTTATATGTCAAGCATTGTGGGAGGAAACTCTTTCTGTAGGTTTCCTTCTGCAATCACTTAATATGCAATATTTGAATGTTTTTAATGCAGGGCTTGCAACTTCTTTTCTTGTGAGTACCAGCAACATGTACTGTATTATTTTATAAAGAAATGATACTCATTATATTTTCAGAAGTGTAAGAGTAGGCACTAGGTTTTGTTCCAGAATGCAACTCTTCATTCTTTTGGACTTCTTGAGACAGAGTAAACTCCAGTAAAATGCAGCTGCCTAGAAATAAGATCACTTGGGGACTTTATGACTTGTACATTAAAATATCTAATTTAGATAGAGTTTAAAACAGCTAGTTCATGCTGAACATGCACATGGCTTTCTGGCACAGGTGGGATGCTACAAGTTCGTCCCGGTTCAGGCGAACAGGTAGCTAATTTTATGGGCGTTTTGTGATTGGTTCAGCGAACCGGCATATCCCTCCTCTGGTTGGCTCCACTCACCGTGCCCCGTTCCTCCCAGAAGTCCCCACGTGGCCTGTTTTGGATCCCAGGTCCCGTGCAGAGGCCCGTGCGGGGCCCGTGCAGAGGCCCAGGAAGGGCGAAAAATGGGCCTCCCAGAAGTTCCATTTCTAGGAGGCCATTTTTGCCCTCCTGGAGGCTCAAGTAAAACCTCCGGAGTCCAGGGAGGGCAAAAATGCCCTCTGCCATGGTGCAGGAGGCTAACTAGGCCATGCCCACCATGGCTACACCCACCCAGCAACCGGGCAGAGAATCGGTTGCTAAATTTTTTGAAGCCCACCCTTGCTTTCTGGGATTAGTGAACAGAGATAGTGAAGGTGATATATTCTTAAAATTAACACATTTGCCAGTTCTAAGCTTATTTTTCACTCCCCAACTTTACTTTCCTGTTTCAAGTAAAAATAATCTAGGATCTGAAATTACATTTAATTACAATTTAATTTATTACAATTACATTTAATTACAATTTAATTACAATTTTCTAACCACTTGCAAGTATATCACAATTCCTAACACCTAGAATTGTGGTTTGGACAAAATCTATTGATTGCTGTGGTTTATAAACTAAAGCAAGTGTAAAAATAAAAATGACAAGTGTTGTAAAACTTAGGTGAACAGACAGTGATTGATGGCGCCTTGCATGTGCCATTCACATATTTCAGAGCAGTGCTAATAAAATAGCAAGCTGGAAGTTGCTAGAAAAGTAGAATGCAAAAAGAGTGCGTATACCCACCACAGTTAATAGGATGCTATACTGAACTCAATGGCTGTATGAACATAATTAAAAGTACATTTCTGTCTTGTTTTTATTTAAATAGCAGCTCTCAGGAATTCTAAACAGGCTGGAGGTGGGATGGGAAGAGCTGAGATCTACAAATGCAAAAGAGAATATTTGTAGAAGTTTGCTCTTCCCCAATGGCAGCTGTTTATGCATATGTTAAATTGCATTAAATTGCATTCAGGATTATAACAATGTTGAATATTCTTAGAAACTTTTAACATTTAAGAAAAAAATAGCAATCGAGGGAAAATGCTGTACTTGCCCAATGCCCGTACTATTTTACCTGAATGGTTCTTTTGTTTCCTTATTATCTCAAGCAGTACAGTCAAAATACTTACTGCTGGATCTACTGAATGTATATTTTGGTCTTAATACAGTATATGAAAACCATACTTTCTCCAATGAATATATATTTGTGTTTGTAATACTAAACATTTGTTTAGGAGAAAGTGCATGAATTGCAGTGAATTGTCATGGCCAGAAGAATTTTTGATATAGCTTAGCTTTATTTTCTAGATCAGTTGGATTGTTGCATAGAAATCAGATAGCATAGTTTGAAATAAATCCTGATCACTTCCCAAGCTGCAAACTTTGGTAGCTTCATTCACTATCACTATTCATTATCTGTTTTAAATTACAATTGCTACGTGCAAACTTTTTATATTAAAAACTGAAGCTAATGCTGCTAAATTATTTCTTTTGATTGACAACAGTGGAATAAGGAACAAGCCTTGTGGATTATAGGAAGTGTAGGACTTCTAAACTGTGATTTAGTCTAATGTGGGAGGCAGCTTTGTAGATTATATTCAGGACTCCGTGGATCTAATAAAATGTTTACTAAGGAAGAGGAAATAAACAGCATAGCAATCTGTTTTATCTATTTATGAAACTATATGTAATGAACAACATATTATGCAGTGTATGAAAATTTGCAGATGACAATTTGTAATAGAAATCTTCAATACGTCTGCATTAAACTTGTGTGCTATAGTAATTATCCATACAGACATGATTAGTAGGGAATAGAGCTTATTAAACTGCTTGATAAGACTTACTTCAGAGTAAACATGCTTGGGAATGTTTTGCACATAGTCATTGCCTGCCCAATGGCAGACCTTAGTTTTAAGATTTAGGAGCAAGGCCTTCCCTCCTTGCTTCTGTGACACTGAACAAATACATAAATAAATATATTGGCTATCTCACATTACCTTTTGAAACTAAAAGAGTGGTGTTTGGGCTTTTTGCAGGCTGCTGCTGACAAACTTGAGACTTGAGCAAGCACAATTCCTTCTATATTAATTGCTTTTGCTGCATGACAAGTAATACTCCCTTAAATCTAGTATTAAAAGAAATGGTCTGGGTATGCGGGAGAGGTCAAGAAAGTATTGCCTAGGAACATACACTAAATCCTGTGTAAGATAATTTAGAATAGCTCAGATTTACTTCTAGATAAAATTGTGTAAAATTGTAAACATAATGATTGGTTATCTTTATGGACTTCAGCTAATTTGCTCTTCTCCGTCTCAAATGTACTAATTTTGAAAGCATGTGGTAAGTTTGCTTAAAACATTTCTGGAACAAGCCATTAATTAGCTAACTCCTGTAGAATTGTCCTGGTTTAAAATGGACTCCTTGTACCCGTTTAAGAACAGCAAACAGTCATATGAAAACTAAGCTAAAGATATGCAATTTCTGTAACTTTACAGATATCTGAATGGTTAATGTCTCATACAAGCTTGTCTGAGTTTCTCTCCCATTGAAAAGAGACCAGACCTAGAAAGAGAGATTGTAAGCTTTGGTTGTCCTTTAAAACAGTTTATTACCCTTTAAGATAATGCTTGTGGATGAATCAGTGCAAATTTTAAACAGCATTGGATGTGTGGAATTAACTATGGAAATATTTGCTTTCTTTCAATATTGAGCATGATCTAGTGAATGCAGGATGGGACTGTGAAACCACTCAAGTTTAATTCTCAGGATCCTATTACATTTTGGATTAAATTGTAAAAAAGGCTTATGTTGGAAACGGCTAATTTGTCTTTTGTAGAACACACTGAAGTTGCTTGGAGCAAAAAGAGGTTTCAGCAGTGTTCCTACATATAAATATAGGTAAATGGTGCTCACTGGTACTATGTTTATCAAAGTTCCAATATCAAGAGTCATTGTCAGCAGGGTGGCATAGTATAAGAACAGTACACAAATAAAACAAAAGATTTGTTCAAGATGATAATACTTTTACAGAGCATATATGGGTGGCAGGAATAAATAATGCCATATCTCTAACAAGTACTTACTACAAGTATGTTTGGCATGCAGGTTTTGAATGCACAGAGAGCTGGGTTTAAGGCAGCAATTGTTCACAATGTTGACTCTGATGACCTCATTAGCATGGGATCTCAAGACAGTAAGTACAGGTATTCATTCTCTCCTGTTTAAAACTATTCTGTTTCTCACTGGTGATGGCATATCATTTATCATTTGGTTCCCACTAAGAATTCCAACAAAATAAAAAAAATCTTTTTTAATATGAACTTCGTGGACACATCATTACAAGCAAATGAGAGGAACAAAGAATCAGATGTATCATGCCAAGTACTCAAAGATGCTCTTCTGTCTTTTAGCCGGTGAATACAGATAGTTTACTTAACAGTAATTAAGACTGTGGTCATAATGTACAATGCCACGTGACTGTGCTGATACAGCAGTTCCAGCATGAATCTCTTGAGTCACTGAGGACTTCACGTGACCGCAACTTTCAATTTCATGATGGATCCTCCATTAATCTTGTTTGTGGAAGCTGGCAGGAAATATAGTAAATCATAATTTACAATGGAATGGCGTGATAGTCAGAAATTCAGGCTGGTTGCCAAACTCTCAGATCACAATCATATGACCATGGAGATGCTGTGATGGCTGGAACTTCGAACACTGGTTATAAGTACCACTGATTCAGCATCTTTGTAAATTTGAATGGTTGCTGAATGTGTGGTCATTAAGTGAGGGCCACCTGGATGAGATCTATTGTAAAGGAACTGCAGTTCAAAAAACACAAAACTGTAACTGGGACAGATTTGAAAATCTGTCATATGCAATGACAAATAGAAGGTTTAATGTGGGAAAATGCCTAATTAAGGAATCAAAACATTTAGAGAAGGCAGGACTTGCCCCCCCTCCCAATGTGTCCCCACAGACCTTTCCCCCATGCACACAAGGTCCCCCAAAGGGTTGGGCTCCTCCCTACCCCTACAACACTTACCTTTTGAATGTCTCTGGACCTTACATTGGGGAAGGAAGGCAGACCACTCCATCCTTTAGCTCCCCTGCGCTGCATGGCTGGGTTCTGAAAGTGGCCACCATATTCAGAGAAGCTTCAATTCCTTGCGGTTGCACTAAAATGGCAGCCACTTATGATGTGGTTATACAGCCCAGCAATGAAGTGATCTGCTCTGCTTCGGCACTTTCTGCAGAGCTATCAGGCCACATTAGGGAAGCAGCATATTGCTTCATTGCTGAGATGGGCAGCACATAAATTTAATAAATAAATAAATATCACAGTTGGATTAGTGGTTACTAGTTATCATCTTTTTTTAAAAAAACAGTTGAAATTTTAAAGAAGATTGACATTCCATCGGTTTTCATTGGCGAAACATCTGCGAAATCTCTTAAAGAAGAATTTACTTTCGAAAAAGGGTATGTATAAGATACCTCTCAAACTTTCTATTTACTATGGTGATATACAGAACAAGTGTAAGGATATTATGTTTTGCTCACTTTTGATACTGAAATTGCCAAAGATTTAAGTATCTTCTCATATTTCAAAACCTTTTATTTTCTTGTGAAAGGTATACAAAATTTGTAGACAAAAGTGTTCAAATTTTAAACAAATTTAGTCAAGGGGTTTTATGTTAGCTATCTTCTAAAGTTATACAATTTTATTTAAAAATAATGCTGCCTTTTATGGGCAGCGTATGGAACATATACAACATAAAAGTGATCTGTGTAAATTTAAAACTTCAAAGAAATATACAACCAAATGTAATAATCAAGTGTCCTAGCAGAAAAAGAAAGTATTTTGAGATTTCCTTTTTTATCATATGCAGTATTACAGATATTCTTCTCTGTACAACTTTTTTTAGTAGAATTTTTACAATAAATTATCTTTCCTTTCTTTCATAGAGGCCATATTGTGCTAATCCCAGAGTTCAGCCTTCCTTTGGAATATTATCTAATCCCATTCTTAATAATTGTGGGGATCTGTCTCATCCTTATAGTTATATTCATGGTAGGTATAATCTCATTATCTTTAGATTTTCTCTACACATATAAACACATTTTTTAATTGCGGAAGTCAGTTTATTTTAATGTTTATTGTTTAGTGTATGTCTTTGTGAACTGTACCGTGACTGTAACTACATTAGAATCTTCAGCATAGCTTTAAAAACCTGTTTGGGTCATCACTCCAATTGAGGTTTTCTTCTTCTTCTTCTTCATCATCATCATCATTATTATTATTATTATTATTATTTTATTAAATTTATACCCCGCCTCTCTTCCCCAGTCAAGGTGAATTCAAGGCGGCTTAAAATAATATAAAATACAACAATATACAATGTAAGAAAAAAATAATAATCTAACCACAATCGTACATCCAAAGTGGGGGGCACATCATTTCCAGGCCCTCCGACAAAGCCAGGTCTTTGTGGCCTTACGGAAGGCCAGCAGAGTGGGGATGGTCCTGATCTCCACAGGGACCTGGTTCCAGAGGGTCGGCGCTGCCACAGAGAAGGCTTTTGCACAGGGGCCCGCCAGCCAACATTGTTTGGCTGACGGGACCCCTTGCAAGCCAACCCTGTGGGATCTAACTGGACGCTGGGAGGCATAAGGTAGCAGAAGATGGTCTCAAAGGTACCCTGCTCCTAAGCCGTGTAGGGCTTTTATGGGTGCTTGAGATAAAAAGAATGCATGTGTGACTGTGTGAAATGCTGGTCTTGTTAATGGATGGGATCTGGCTCTCTTAGTTCTTCCACACCCGTTTTTTCAAAGCCCCTCTGAAGTCATCCTCCATGCGTTCTAAGATGTTCTCCTGATTTGCAACAAGCGTGGTGCTCTCTCTCTCTCTCTCTCTCTCTCTCTCTCTCTCTCTCTCTCTCTCTCTCTCTCTCTCTCGGGCCTCGTTTTCCATTCAGCTCTTTCTGAGATGGGATGCTGTGAGCATAAGTGAGGTTTCAGATGTATCCATGTGTTGTGTTTCATGTGGCCCCTTTGTTGGAAGGAAGAGAGAGCTCCAGGTGCAGGAGAAGGAAAGAAGGATTAACCAATGTAGAGCTTTGAAAAATAACATCTTGTATCCTGGCTTCCTTTCTCTCCTTGCTGATGCATCTTTTCTTGGTCTAAAGTAGAAGATCTGACAGTTGGCATCTTCAAAGCGAGAGGGTGAAGGGGGGAAAGTTGTTGTCAAAGGGAATTACAAGCTAGTATACCTCTTTCCTTTTTAAGGAGGGGGACACCTATCCATAAAAACCTGGGAGCTGAAATTAAAAAGATTAAGGTTCCTGTGGTGGCCTAGAGGTGGAGCTCTCGCCTCACAATCAGGAGGCTGTGATTTCGATCCTAGGTAGAGGGTCCTCCTTGGGCAGGGGGTTGGACTAGATGACCTATAAGGTCCCTTCCAAGTCTGTTAACCTGTTAAATCTGTTAGATGATAACTTTTCAGGTAGTGTGGAAAATTCTAACACTGCCAAGCCAGCATGGGCCATTAAGCTGGAGACCAAAGGTAGACAGAGCAGGATTTCCTTTTTGCCTAGAATTCTCCACAACTATGCACATACCACGTGTGTAGTTATATAATTTTAGTCTCTCTCCTCACCCTCCCTCCAACATCAGAAATAGTCAAAGCACTAGGCAGTCAAAGAAGGAATGTAGGAGAAATTGAAAATTCCACCCTAAACTCTGAGATTTTCTGAATCATTTATGGTCCAAAGCAGTGCCCAAAGCAATATGAAGGCTTGGAATCATATCCATCCTTAAATGTCTGGGTACAGGATGTTGTAATGGGTGCATTTCGTGACAATCATAGCCAAGGACATAGAAAAGAGAAGGAATTCAGTGTACATGTCTTATTATGGGAACCCGTTGCAAGTTCCTTATCTCTTCCTCTATATTGGATATAAAACAGAAAATACATAGAAGAAGCCAATGATATCTAAATCATGAATTTGACAAAGAGTGTTAGGGCCTAAAAATTGGGCCATTTCGGGGCATCCATTCCCCTGAAGAGGTGGGGATACCAAACCCAGATTAACTTTAATAACCAGATAGTAATAAACTGTTCCATTCCTTCAATCTTTTCAGTCTTATCTTTTCCTTAAAGCTTAACTGTGAGCTTCATAGCTTCAATTCCTTATTTCTGAGTGTCATTGGTGATCTTCACACATTGCTGAATACCTTCCTTTAAAATGCTTTGGATTGGATGCTATTTATATTAGCAAAAGCAGTTCCCAATCATGAGCATTAAAACCACTTAGAGGAGACTGTAAAGCACTGTAAAGCAGTATACACAATTAAGTCCTATTGCTATTGCTGTACTGAGTATCCTAAAATTAATTTTGGGAATTAGGGATATAAAGCATTTAGGGACCCAGGAATTAATACGGTAACTAAATAGAATCAGATACCAAAATCAATGTTACAATAGCAATGATATTATCCATGCTGGAAAGTATGATGAGAAAGTCCAGTGAAGTACTGGATTTACTATATTTAAATCAAACATAAGCAAGACAGGATATAAAGATAGAAAGTAGATTCAGAGATTAGAAAATATTCACCAATAAGAAGCGGGATAATTCATTTAGCACATATTATGATCTGAATGTAAATGTATTTAAATTCTCATCTTTGAAGCAAATTGTGAACTGCACTTATCATCCAAAATCTGCACTTTTCTTAATTTTACAGTATAATTGCTCATTTTTTAAAAAAGCTATAATAAGGGAACATCTATACAAATACGCGCTAAATTAAGGAAATATTATAAAAGGCAAAATTGCAAAAAAAAAATGTGTGTTTGGTATAATAAAAAATGTGTACATTAGTGTAAACTTTTTTTTTAAAGTCTCAAATAAGCACTTAACTTGGCCGATTTGCAAAAGTAAGTGAGAAATGTCCAGATGCATAAGATGTATTCATCCCTACTCAGGACTTCTGTGGGGCTGCCCCCTATGCAAAATGCTAGACTAAAGCTACAACTGGTCCATTTAGAATTTCTCCTCTGCCAAACGAAATAGATAACCAGCGTCTCTAAAACAGCCCCTTTGCTCCGTTCCCCTGCCTGCCAACTGCCTCACAAAGAAAGAAGCTTTGATTTATAGCTTGTCTGACAAATTTATCCACTGTTATCATACCGAGGAGCGTAACCAACTATTTTATGAGGAGATATTAGTACACACACTGTTCTGTTTTCTTTAACATTGCTACTCTCCGGCACAAAGCATGTTTGTTTCCCTGCAGGGGTGAAAATAAAGGGGGGTTTGTACTTTATTCCCCCCCCCCTCTCTCCTTC